>VWYH01002965.1:1485068-1593284 GCA_013399365.1 Pampusana beccarii
GGTTGTGGAGTCTCCTTCTCCGCAGACATTCAAAACTCGCCTGGACACCTTCCTGTGTAACCTCATCTGGGTGTTCCTGCTCTGGCAGGGGGATTGGACTGGATGAGCTTTCAAGGTCCCTTCCATTCCCTAACATTCTATGATTCTATGATTTCCATTCAGAATTATTTATGTTTTTTCCTAAATTAAATATATGGCAATGTAAAAACATTCTTTGCAGTGCAATGATGTGTAGACATAAATATTTCCAAAACAATGTTTAGTAACTTGTGCAGATAAAATCTTTGTTTTGCTACATTTTATCAACAAAAAGCAAGTTTGGGTGCTTTTTTTTTTTTACTTGCAAGCCATATAAATAACACTTTTTTCTTTCTTTGAAGAAATTGCCAAAACCAAAAGAGTTAGCACTTTGCAGAGGTGGTGTGTTCTGTATATGCATATCTGTACTTTTTTTGCTAGCTTGATATTTTGGTAGATTTTCAATCTCTGAAAAGGTACTTATAACTTTTTTTTTTCTTCCTTTTTGTAAGTGCTTTGCTTCCAGTGTTGCATCATAAAGCTAAAAAGGGACCCCCTCGTCAAGCCAAGTATGCTATTCACTGCATTCATGCAATATTTTCCAGTAAAGAAACACAGTTTGCACAGATATTTGAGGTAAAATTAAAATATTTAAGTTACTTTTTGTTACTCTCTTATATTGCATATATAAACTAAAGGATGTAGGGATGTAGTGGTAATTTATATAGTAAGATCTACCAAATATAGAAAACATCTTTTTCCTCTTTCCCTTTGTTCTCATACAGTTTGGCCTGAAAAATAGTAGCAAATAGTGGTTTTTAGTATCTCATGATCTGTTGTGTTTAGGGTTATGTATTTTAGCAGACAATAGAGTAAAACAAAGTGTTGGACCATCTGCTAGAGCCGTGAACTACTTATGGAAAGAGCAACTATACACTACTCCTCCCCTTTGTTGGGTCTGGCATAAAGTATTGAAATTGTTACAGAAATTATGGAAAACTGAATTATGGTAGAGACTATTTAAGTAGATTTTATAGTTATGACCACAAATGTACATTTTAATTAGTGGCCATCAGCTTTTTATCTTGAAGGCTGAATCGTAGTCCATTACTGAAGTTGCCATCTTGAGGTACAGTATGCCCACTTCTTCAACAAGAAAAAGTGCTTTTTTTTTCCCAGACAGTACTGCTTGAGCTGCCACTTTCTGACCTACCTGGATGTGCAAAACGTTTGGTCTTTCTTGATTTTTCTTTTGATTTGTAGACTTGCAGGGTTGGTGAATGTGTCTTTAAATCTAAATAGTTAATAGTTCTTTTAAAATTATATTTCTGAACTAGATGTGGACAACTTGGTATAGAACTCTCCCCACACTTCCCTCAATAAGACACAGATGATGTCAGTAACACCTGAATTTGTTGCCTTTATTCTAGCCACTCCATAAAAGTCTGGATCCGAGCAATTTTGAGCATCTCATTACACCGTTGGTTACTATTGGCCATATAGCCATGCTAGCACCTGACCAGTTCGCTGCCCCTTTGAAATCTTTGGTTGCCACTTTCATTGTTAAAGATTTGCTAATGAACGATAGGGTAAGTATTTTTAAAACCTTGTTTTAAGATTCTGCTTCTCCTGTGGGAAGATACTCAGCAAGTACTTGTGAAAATTTTTGGCTTGCTTATTCTTCTTTTAGAATATGGTTGACTTTGGATTTCCATGAGTACTGGTTGACCCAATTGAAAACCCACAGTACAGGAAAGGAGATGGTACTAATTTGGTAGTCCTTACAAAAACGACAAGCTGTTTAGCACAGCTTTTGATCACTCATGGCTTGCCTTTTGTTAAAAATTGGAAAACTGCTAACGACTTCACTCACTGTCTCGTCTTGAGCAAGCCAGTTGTTTGTAGGAAGTACAGAGCATTTGAAACTAAAATATACTATTTAAATGGAAGAATGTGAATTATAGTTTTTCTAATAATTCTGTATTGATAGTGATGGTAAAGTGAGAAAAATAACTCGTGCGTTGTCAGCCACTGTTTAGGGAAAGATGTACTGTCTAAAGCTATGTGCCTGAGGTTCCAATGTACTGGATGTGGAAAGTGGAACTTATTTTCAAAGCAATGGCTGTTACACTCTAAAACAGTAGTTCTCAGGTGATAACAACAACAACAAAAACCCTTTACTGCTGTTAGATTTGCTGATGCTCAAATGGTGAGGTAAGAACAGGATCTCACTTCTGTACTGTTTACTTCTATAAAATCCAGCAGGCACAAGGCAAACCAGTGAGTGCTGCTGTATTGTTTTCAGCAGCAAACAGAAAAGAGGGGATTACAGCAGGTTTCGTGGAAGAGTAACAGTGCTGTAACTAAGTGTAACATTTGGTTTAGCTTCCAGGAAAAAAGACAACAAAACTTTGGGTCCCAGATGAAGAAGTGTCTCCTGAAACGCTTGTTAAAGTAAGTAGCACTTACTACATTTTCCTGTGATTGTATGTGTAATAAAGAACATTAAATATCTAAATTCTTAAAGGTGTCAACTGCTGTTTTCTGTTTCCTTGTCACCTTTCTAAAAGTAAAAAAGAAGTTACTATTTTTAAATTGAGGATCTTATCAGAATATACATTTTTGGATTGCCAGAAGAAAATAATTTGCTTTTGGGAGCATCTACTTTTTTTTACTTTTGTAAACAAATTTGTGTGTACACTTTATTGTATTTTCATTATAGCTTATTATAGACTTAGGTTTGCTGTGCAACACTTAAGTATTCCAGATATTGTCACTGTTAAAGTAAAATTATTTCCCCCCCCCTCTTTAACATAGCAGTTAAATACCCCAGTGACTTTTTAAAAGGGCTTCTCTTTTTCTTTTGATTTTTTTAGGACATTCCAATAAACTTGCAATACCCTTTTGGAATAAAGAAAAAAACCTGTTCTTGGATTTGTCAGTTTCCTCAAATAAATATGTGTTTCATTGCTTTTTCACTGTGGACAATGTGTGCTAGAGGAAAAAACTAGTTTTAAAAAAATGGCATTAAAAATGTGGTGTATTGTGGGTTTCTTTGTTGTTTTCTTTTCTTGTCATCTCAAGCTTTTCTCTTTTTTTGAGCAAGTCTGTTATTATTATTCCTGGACTTGGTGACAGATATTCTCAATCAGTTTTTCACTAAATCAGAAATACATTTACACTGTGGAAAATACACCCTATGTCTCTATTTGTTTTGAAATGCCCTTCAGAACAAGTCTAGGTTATGCTTTCACATTTTCTTTTAGAATTAGAGAGATGCAGGTACTTCGTAGTATGCTGTTTCTAAATTAATTACAGCAGTCATTTAATTTCCAGTACCTTTTGAATAAAGGTGCTCTGATGATTTTAAGAAGTTCTTTGCCTTCCCTCTCGAAGTTGTTAAACTCTTTGTAATGTGCCACCTTCTCTGCTGGTTTAGTGAGTGCTTTGGTTTCCAGCTTGGTACGGAACTCATTACTGGAAGTTCTCAGTTGTGTTTGGAGTTGACTTGTTAGCTTTTAATTCGTTCAACTACAGCAAGGGTATTTTTCATATTTGTGCAATTCCATAGTTACACAGTACACTCCAAAACTGTTAAAAGAATGCATGTCTGTTTTAATTTCATTAACTGCCAGTTTAAAGTCGACATGCTTTCATTTCAATGATTATACATGTAACTTGAAGCAGTAAGTACTAGTTGTCTTTCCTTTTTTTAATGATTTGTGAAGCTATAATATTTCTCTAAAATGCACTTTCGTGTTAATAAATCTTTTCATACAATTAGCTATTTGGAAGGGAATTGGCTGATAGAAAATCTTAAGGCAACCGCGAGTTGAAGCCAAGCCTGAAAGCTGTAAGAAGCATTTATTGGCAAGTGAAAACAAGTTATTGTGAAAATTGATCTGCAAATTTAATTAGCATTTATTACTACTGAGAAGCCTGTATTTAATGAATGCTTCAGGCCACACCATTGGTTTATAAACAAATCTTGCTGACAGCCTATTTTTCTTTACTCTGGTTTTAAAAGTCGGTTTTAAAAGGCTCCCTTTGTAACATAACTGTGTAATATATCTAATGGGGATCTTAAAACTAGGAAGTTTTAAGTATGAAAGGGGGAGGGACTAATGAAAAATTAAAGTAATGTCCAGCCTAACAGATGTAGACTGATACAGGCTCACCTTAGTTTTGGATGTTGAACCTGAAATGAAATTGTACCTGTAGAGAAATGTTTCAGTGCAGTATTAAATATGACTTGGATTAATTACTGTGTGAGTTAGACTTGAATTCTTACATCTGGCACTTGAGTGTCTGCTGTGAAGCCGTAATCTCTCTTGGCAGTGGCCAGTACTGAATACTTGTATGCACCATGCAGTGGACTGAGACTTATGCAGCAGCAGTGATATTTCTCGTTTCCTTCTATGTACACTGCAATAGAAGGTTCCTCGTCCTATTTTTCTAACTGTGCTTTAAGTGAGCATTGTTTTATTTTTCACTGTTGCAGCATTGGTGGCTCTGAAAACTCAAGTAGTAGAATACTGAGCCAGCTGTTGTCATAATGTTGATGCAGTAGGAAGACAGTGTTTGTGGGATTGCTGCATGGGATGGGAGCCCATTATACTTGTACAACAGAGGCATGATGATAACCTCTAGATCAGAGAAAAGGCTTGTAATTATGTGTTGATTATTTTTAATTGTTAAATTTAATATTAAAAAGTAATACATATTCACTAATGACAGTTTACATAAAGCTAATAGTAAATTATAGCTTTCTCGTGTGACAAATCAGAGATCTGTCATGTTATATTCACTACCTCAGAAAGAAATGAGCATATCCTATTCCTTTTGCTTGCAATTCACGTACATGTTGTTCATGTTGTGCTGCTAAGTCTAGTACAGAGCAGTCATGTGTGGCCTTTGATATGGCTCTGACCCACATTTTATTTTTACTTTCTTGATATTTTTGTGTTGTATATAATGATTTTTAGTCTCAGAGGAGAATTCTAGGCTCGTGGGACACAGATTGAAACAAGAGGTTCAGACTGGATATGAGGAAAAAACCAGAACAGTCAGGCAATGGAACAGGTTGCAAGAGGTTGCAGGTTGCCAAGCAAACCTGTGCAATCTCCATTCTTGGAGTCTTTCAACACCACAATGGATAAAACTGAGACCAACATGGTCTGACTTCATACCTGACCTTCCTTTGAGCAGGAGATTGGACTGGAGACCTCCTGACACTCCTTCTAACTGGAATTCTCCTTCAATAGTTATCCTATTTGCCTGCAAAGAAAAGGTTAAAACATGAGGGCAGTGCAAACTTATGTCATGTTTGTTTAAGTCTTCAGGTACCCAAAAGCAGCGACTGGGGGAATTCTCATGCCTGTACTCATGACATGGGAATGCTTAGTTCTGGAGGGTTGCTGGAATGTCATCACAACATCATGAACACTAGCAAAGACACAGGGAACACAGTGGGCTCAGAGGAAAATTCTGAAGGAGTTGGGATTTGGACTTGCTACATAGAAGGAAGAGTAGAGTAGATTTGGACAGTAAAATTGGGGGAAGGAAATCGTGGAAGGGAAAGAGAGAAGCAAAACTTAAAATTGAAATTGCTCAGGAGTTGACGAGAGATGTCAGGTACAAGGTAGAATGTGGCTGTTCCCTGGCTGAATATATCGTTTATTTGAAAATCAATAAGAGCTGGGATGTTTATGTCCTCTCAACAAATGGGAGGCATTAATGGTTACACATCATCATCATAGGATCATAAAACCATAGAATCATTTCAGTTGGAAGAGACCCTCAGGATCATCGAGTCCAACCGTAATCTAACCTAACTCTAGCACTAAACCATGTCCATAAGAACCTCATCTAAACGCCTTTTAAACACCTCCATGGATGGTGACTCCACCACTTCCCTGGGCAGCCTGTTCCAATGCCTGACAACCCTTTCCATGAAGATTTTTTCCTAATATCCACTCTAAACCTTCCTGGCGCAACTTGAGGCCATTTCCTCTCATCCTATCACTTGCTACTTGGGAGAAGAGACCAGCACCCTCCATGCTACAACCTCCTTTGTGATAAGGTGATAAGATCTCCCCTCAGCCTCCTTTTCTCCAGGCTAAACAGCCCCAGTTCCCTCAGCTGCTCCTCATCAGACTTGTGCTCCAGGCCCCTCACCAGCTTCATCGCCCTCCTCTGCACTGTCTCTGGTATTTCAATGTCCTTCTTATGATGAGGGGCCCAAAACTAAACACAGGATTCGAAGTGGGGCCTTGAATCATTATCATCATCATCATCTTGTTGTTATTACTCTTACAGTCTTCTGGTGGATACTTAAGGCTGTTTCAGTGGAAGACCCTTGGAAAGCTGGAGCAAGACCATTTCATTTCTGTTCCACAAAATCTATTTACATTTTGAGGTCTTGAGGGACAGACATCCTACCTCTTGCTGGTGTTACCTGATAGAACTAGAATTCTGTAGGTGGACTAAATGGGCTACAGTGCTAAAAGATAAAGTAATATATAGAAGAAAGTCCTAGAACTTAGATCTGAAGAGACCACTGTGATCAGTCTGTTACATGGAATAGATCAACTATATGATTAATTACATTTGGTGATATTGTGTATGTATATATATAAGTTTGAAGTTACTGTGTGACTGGTTTTTGGTGGTGTCTTTTTTTTTTTTCCCCCAAGGATGTCTAAGTGATTCAGATGAGCGTTTTCATTTTGCTGTAAGAAGATACTCCTCTTCCTATTTCTTTGTCGCTCTGCTCTCCTCTAGAATGAAAATGAAAGGAAAAGGGACTCAAATACTAAAACAACCACCTTGATCTCAAAACTCATCTATTATTTTCACTAAAGAAATGTGTGAAATTATTCACTGTTTCATGATGGCTGGTGGATTCTGTATACTTTTGGAAGCTTGCCTCAAAGCACTTGGTATTTCCATTGGCAAAAGACAAATTATCCTAAGTAACAGACTTTGAGGCTTTTCTTTAAATAGCCTTGAAAAGAAGTGTTGTTTTCCAGTTGTCTCAATACAAGTGGATACTCTTAACAGTCAAAATGTCTATGAACTGTTTTTTCCTTTACATGTCTTTAAATTTAAACTCAAATATTACATACATAAATAAAGAATATAGAGGGATTGTTTAAGCACAGGAATTACAGGAATATAGGAAAATGAAAATGTGTTCTGCTTTTTGATCCAGTAGCATTTTCTTACTAAGTATAAATAGTTTTACCTATTCCACAGTGTTTAGTGGATATGAGCTCAATTAAGATAATGTTTGCCCAGGACAGAACATATGATTGCTTAGTAGAAGAAAGCGTTTGAGCTTTAACTAAATATTATATGATTTTTATTTACTATAATAAATGTTTGAGCTTTAAATGAAAAGTTGCTGTGAAGTGAGAGTACATCTAGTTATCTTTCAGTACTTAAGTGATGTTTTGCAACCTTTGACAGGCTTGTGTTCATAACAGCAAAAGTCACTTGGGAAAATATAGCGTAATTAAATTAAGATAAAGTTTATTTTAAAAATGAGGCTCATGGTGTGATTTGACTTCTGCATATCAATTTTTTCAGATTCAGGCCATCAAGATGATGGTTCGATGGTTGCTAGGAATGAAGAACAACCACAGCAAGTCAGGAACTTCTACTCTGAGGTTGCTAACAACAATATTACACAGTGATGGAGATTTAACAGAACAGGGGAAAATTAGGTATGTAACAAATTAGAACATTTTAATGTCTGCGATGATGCGGTGGGGAGAGTTTCACTCAAAGTAGTACTTAAACTGTTCTGTTAGACTGCTTACACTATTCTGTTAGACTGCTTAATGCTTTGTACATCTTATTTTGTAAGAACCAGTGGTAAGCTTGGCTGGATTCTTACATACGTTTGCTGAGTCTCAGGTTCTTTTACACTGTGAATATAGCTGTATTTTAATGTTTTTATCACCTTTGTTTTTTCTCTTTCTTCAAAGAGATTGCATTACTTATATTGCAATAATAAACTCTGTAACTTCCTTTTTTCCCATTGAAAATTGGTTTTAATTTTTTTATACAGCTTGCTCTTCCTGATGTACCAATTGTTACATATGCCAAAGGCTGATAGGCAGACTTTCTAATAAAAAATAATAGCATGTTGCAGTAAACCAGTTGAGAATAGCTAGTACATAAGGCATTTCTGCTTCAAGGCAGACTTTAATCATTTAAGGCCTCTAAAAGTGAAAGGAAGAGGGAAATGCATAAAGGTGATTAAGTCTCAATAAATAATTTGCCTTTTAGATGATCGTTGGACAAGTTATTTGTTTTTCTGGGTATCTTCTTAATCCTCTGTGGTAGGAGAAGTGACGAGTTGTCAGTCATATTGCTTGCCAAACACTGAAAATGCAGGTCTACAAAAGCCATTAGGGGCATGGGTGAATTGTGCCAGTATGAGTAACAAAGTTTTAATTTTGGGATAGAGTTTAGTATTATATAGTGATTATGCAGATAGAACCTATGTTGTGTGTGCAAAATTGCAAACCTGAGAATTGTCTAGTATGTTATCTTCGTAGCAACTGTGTAGTCTTTCTTAAAGTTCCTTGCAAATAATGGTTTCATAGTTTTAAATTCTGTAACACGGACATTCGTGGAAGTTACTATGGAGTTAAGTAGCAGTAATTTAGCTTTTCAGAATAACTACTCAGAACGTATTGTTGGCTTATCCAGTAGTTTGTGAATACATCAGTTCTGTAGGTCCTGTGTGTTTTCACACTTGGAGTGTTGATTCCTTAATACATACGTTTTAGAAATTTAATTTTCCCAATCCTTTTGTGCTCAAAAATATAAATAATAATAGAAACTGTATATGATTATGTGGTCAGTTCTCCATTATTAGAGTTAGTGGGGGGCTTGGAATACTTTAGGGGATGGGGAAAGCTGTGATGACATGTGAGGTTGCTCTGTGTTAAAGGCAACCCTTCAACTCCAGAGCTTGAAGGTCTTCATGGGTGAAAGCCTATGGGTTAGGATTGAAGACCAGACTGGTATGGGTGACATGGTAGTGGGTGTCCACTGTAGGCTCCCTGACCAGGAGGAGGAAGAGGATGAGCCCTTCTACAAACAGCTAGAAACAACTTCGTGTTTGCAGGCCTTGGCCCTCATGTGGGACTTCAGATCAGGTTAGAGAATACTTAAACAAACTAGGCATGCATAAGTTCATGGTTCTTGATGTGATGCACCCATGAGTGTTGAGGGAGCTGGCAGATGTCATTGTGAGGCCACTCTTGATCTTCCTTGAATGGTTGTGGTGATTGGTAGAGATACCTGAAGACTGTAGGAAAGCAAATGTGTCTCGTGTCTTCAGAAAGGATAGGAAAAAGGACCCGGAGAACTAACTACAGGCCAGTTGGCTTCACCTCAGTCTCTGAGAAGGTAATGGAACACCTGGGCTCTCCAGTACAAGAGAGATGTGGAGATACTAGAATGAACCCACTGTAGGACCTGAAGATGTTTAAGGGATTGGAGCATCTGGCAGGTGAGGAAGGGCTGAGAGAGCTGGGACTCTTCAGCCTAGGGAAGAAAAGGCTTAGTGGGGATCTCATCAGTGTGTATAAATAACTGAACTGAAGGTTTAAAGAAGATGGAGTCAGGCTCTTCTTAGTGGTGTGTAGTGACAGAACCAGAGGCAACAGGCACAAGCTGAAGTACAGAAGTTCTGTCTGAACACAAGGAAACACTCTTCCACTGTGAGGGTGACTTGAACACTGGCACAGGTTGTCCAGAAAGGTGGTGGAGTTGCCATCCTTGGAGATAGTAACAAGCCATCTGGACACTGTCATGTGTGGCCTGCTCTAGGCGACCCTGCTAGAGTGGAGGGGTTGACCTAGATGACCACAAGAGGTCCCTTCCAACTGTAACTACTCTGTGATTCCACATATTGCATTTTGAGAAAGCTCTAAGCTGCAAGGAGGGCAGGGCTCCATGTCTCTGTTTGTGTGAGCTCTACCACCCACACTAACAAGTCCTCTCAAAACCCGAAGCAGAGGAGATGATGCTTCAGGCACATTGGTTCTGTATGGAGCTTGCTGGTGTCTCACTGACACTTCCTGACCTTTATTCTTCACCCTTTGGGAATGCAATGAAGATATCTTCATTCTGGTGGTGCTTACTGTGTCCCTACTGTGCAAATCTGTCACTGTTTCTTCCAAATAAAAACTGTCTGTTCAGTACAAAGTGTAATCTTTTAAACTGTACTTGATCTGATGCCATTCTACAAAAATTTTTGTGTTCGTGGTTTGGATTTGTTTTTTAAACAATGTATAATTTGCTAAAGATAATTTAATTAACTGAAAGTGGCAAGGTTCAGGAGACATTTGACCTCATGTAGGCTGTTAGTTATGTTTTAAATATCTTGATGTTATTGTCCCCCTCAGCTGTAAAAATGACTGTTCCCGTGCCTTGTTAAATCTATACAACCGTACTTTTCAGTGACTGTCTAAAAGAATGATATTTTTTAAATTTCAAAGCCTTGTTCAGCCTAGAGCGTCAGGTGAAGGCAAGGTCCCTATTGGAAAACAAATAAACAAATCCCTATTTTTCTTCATCCTTCTCACTTTGAAGTAGTAGGATTGACGACTTAGTTGAGTTACTTTTAAGGCTACCGGTTGCTTTGAGATTTTAGCGTATGTAGGTTAAACTCACCAGTGTTGGATTTTTTTAATGTTGAATTTTGTCAATAAACAATATCTCAGCCATTCTTTCCAGGTCTTTATTGTTCATTTTACAAAGTCATAAACAGTCCTAAAAATATAAAATTCAAGATCATACAAATTTTCTGTTTGTGGTTAGCTAAAACAGCTAAGTTGAATGCTACATGTCTTTCTAGTAGAATTTTAATTTTAATCTGTACTAAGCATAAGAGGATTTCAGTATCAGAGCACACTAGCTCTTGCTGAAAGTATTGATATTAGATATGAGCCCGAATTGAGATTTTTTTGAAATGCTATCTATATTTTCCTTAAACTGAAACTTATCAAGAGATAAATAACTTAAAACTTTGGAGTTTAGAACTTCATAGTTCTGTGCTGTAGATAATGTGCTACACCATCTGATACGTGACACTTTCAGAGGTTGTATTCAAAAGACACTGTAGAACTGTAGAACATGGAAAGTGCTTAGAAAATAGAACACTGGCATTTATCCTCTGGAGTAGAAGAAAAAAAATGTTAACTGCTAGTTTGTAAAGTAAGAGATGACGATTATGCACCAAATATGTTTTCAAGATGCACTTATTTGGATTATCTTTATGCAGCCCACCATCTTAATTAAGACTGTTTTGCACTTGATAACATCTTTCCACGTAGTTGCACTTTTGTTCTCATTTCAAACATCTGGTCTTCAGCAACAGGAATAGCACTCCAGAAAACAAATATCTGGGTCCCTCTTGTGTCTCTTAGAGAACTTCTGATAGGACCAGGGCATCCATGGTACTAACTTTCAAAATTACTAGAAGTAATCAAAACCTGCAATTATATCATACAGAAGCATTTATTTTGGCCCTAATAATTCTGTGTTTGGGGATAATGCAGATCAGAAAACTTTTGGCTATAATGATTTGATTAAAAATAAATCCTCAAGAGTTTCTTCTAAGATAATCCTTCTGGGCAATAAGACAGATCTGATTTTCATCTTCAGCCGTAAGAATGATATTCACAACTGACACTGTCCTCTCCTTCCTTCCCACAGTGCGCACACATGCTTGTGCGTATTTCTGTGATACATATACTCTGTAAAGATTTGGTCAACTTTTCTGTGAAATGTCTTTGATTCAATTTTCAGAATTAAATGCTATCACTACCAAAGCTGAGGAGGATTGAAAGTTCCTAATTTTATCCTTTCCTTTGGCTCAATCACTCTGTACTTGTAAGTCATTATTGCTCAGTTGTCACTGAAGTCCAAAAATTCAATCTTTCTTGGGTTCACTTATCGCAGTAAGTGTAATTTAAAGTGAAATTTAGCATTTAAGAACTAGATGTTGCCATGTTAAATTTCATGCCTTGTTTGAAAGTTAGTGCAGCTTTTGTCCTGTCACTTGGTGTTTTTTTGAAATGCTATGGTTTCCATAAAATACTCAGGTGTGTATAAAGCCTGATTAGATAAATTTTAAGGTTTAAGCTCCTTAGTAGGTATTTCTAGCATGCACTCTATGTTTAATAATGCTTTTTATCTCATTCCGTAAATGCTTTGTACAGTTTTCATGATAATGGATTTAAGACTACAGTGTTTGCCCTTCCTTAGGATAATGGGCAAATTATTAAGAAGTTGAACGATATTTGTCCTGCTTAAATGAATAGTTATTTCTAAATAAGAATACACTTTTGATTCCTGCTTTAAGTTATCAAAGGGAAAAGCTGTACTTACTACTCTGAATAGAATTCATTAGTGTTGTGCGAGATGTGTAAAATTTCTTAATTCTTTTGTGTTTGATCTGAAGAAAGGCAAAAGTAATATAGTTTACTGAAATAAATTTTCTAAGAACAGTGAATCACAGAATCATGGCATGGTTGAAGTTGGAAGGAACCTCTAGAGATCATCTAGTCCAACCCACCTACTAGCACAGGTTCACCTAGAGCAGATTGCACAGGATCATATGCAGACAGGTCTTGAATATCTTCAGAGCAGGAGATTCCGCAGCTTCTCTGGGCAGCCTGTTCCAGTGCTCTGGCACCCTCAAAGTAAAGAAGTTTCTCCTCATATTCAGATGGAACCTCCTGTGTTTCAGTCTGTGCCCGTTGTCCCTCATCCTGTCATTGGGCACCATTGAAAGGAGTCTGGTCCCATCATCTTGACATCCACCCTTGAGATATTTATAAACATTGATGAGATCCCCTCTCAGCCTTCTCTTCTCCAGGCTCGACAGACCCAGCTCTCAGTCTCTCCTCGTAAGAAGGATGCTCTAGGCCCCTAATCATCTTTGTCGCCTGCTGCTGGACTCCTCCAGTAGTTCCTTGTCCTTCTTCAACTGGGGAGCCCAGAACTGGACTCAGTACTCCAGATGCAGCCTCACCAGGGCAGAGTAGAGGGGGAGGAGAACCTCCCTCGACCTGCTGCCCATACTGTTCCTCAGGCACCCCAGGTACCATTTACCTTCTTGGCCACCAGGGCACATTGCTGGTTCATAGTTAACTGGTCCGCCAGGACTCCCAGGTCCTTCTGTGCAGACCTGCTTTCCAGCAGATCAGCCCCCGGCCTGTACTGGTGCATATAATTATTTATCCCCAGGTGCAGGATGCTACACTTGCCTTTGTTGAACTTCATTAGGTTATTCTCCATCCAGCTCTCCAGCCTGTCCAGATCTCGCTGAATGGCAGCAAAGCCTTCTAGTGTGTCACCCACTCCTTCCAGTTTTGTATAATCAGCAAACTTGGTGACATGGGGACTACTTTTGATTTGAAGTTTTTCTGCTGTTGATTCGGGGGAGTTGGGGCAGTGAAGTCGCTGTAAACTTTTCCTTCTTTTAAAGTGCCTGTTTTTCAGCATGCAAACTCATTGGGATTTATTTAAGTCAAATAATTACATAATACTTACTAATTAACCTTTGTATTCCATGTGCTTGTTTTTCAGTAAACCTGATATGTCTCGGTTGAGGCTGGCTGCAGGGAATGCTATTGTGAAGTTGGCACAAGAACCTTGTTACCATGAAATCATCACCTTAGAACAGTACCAGCTGTGTGCACTAGCTATAAATGTAAGGAAATTAGGTGGGACTTACGGGTTACCAGCAAATGTATGAATATATATGTTGTTTGTTCTGTATGTTGTGTATATTTCTGCTAATCTGCTTTTATGCAAAACATTCAGCCTTGGCATGAATTTATTTTCCCACTACACAATCTTGAAAACTAATTTGGGTTGAGAATTAGATCTATAGTACTGGGCTTCCCAGTGGGAGAATGCTAACTTAAAGTAGTGAAATAGTAGAGTATTGATAAACCAAAGAATTCAATATTGATTTAAAGTAATAATCCCAGCTGCATTATGACATTATTAAAAGTTGAAATTAGATGATACAAAGTATGTTCGATTATGATGACAACAGTGACTGTGGCTTCTTGATACTTGGATGGAATATATTTGGAATGCAGAGGTCTGCAAAGAAATTTAGAATCCTTTAAATATTAGAAGAGGTAGCGAGAGATTTCTTAGTAGATGGTGGAATTTTCATCCTCAGTTTCTGCCTGTGAGCCCACAGTAGCAGAAAGGAAATAATTTTCAAATTGTAAGTAGACTATATATAGAGATCATCTGTGTTTCTGTCTTGCAGACTTTGCAGATTCTACAGAAATTGATTCCCACCCCAAGAGTAGGATGACTAATGTTGATGTTACTTGTGTAACTGCTTGTATTCTCTTGACTTTACAAAAGTCAAGAAATTCGCTGGAAGGAATCCCTTCCAGAAGGTATCTTCAGTAATAATGATATTCCGTTCTAGACCTTAATTCTTCTCACTGGCTAAAGCTTTAAAAGCTGCAACCCATTTTAAATGTCAGAAGATCTGAAATTGGCATGAAGTATTAGAAAATACAAAATATGGCTCCTGCTTTGATACTTAATTTGAAAATAAACAATATCAGTTTAAATTCTTAAGTTGTTTGGAGTTGTTTGCAGTTCGTCTAGAAAAATCATTCATATACCAGAGTAAGACAACCTGTATTAGTTTTCTATATTGTTTTAACAACGTTTATGAGGATTTTAAGCTTCTGTATTTCTATGGAAAGAAGCTTTTACTCAGTTCCCAGATGCTACAAAGAACAAGAGAAGCAAACCAAAACTTAAAATTACTTAAGCGGGTGAAATCTAACAAAAATGCAACAGAAATTCAGTGGTAATAACCAAAGATCTATACACCTGAAGTGAGGACTGATACTTTTCAATTTTCCTATCCCAAAATGTGATGGAAATGTTAGTCTCATGTCAAAATGAGTTTTAAAGATTTTTACAATTCAGAACAAAATTCGTAGAGAGGCAGATAGCCACTTGCTGTAATGACAAATAAGATCTGTTTCTGTTCCAGAAAGGATACTTGATCCAGATTATGTCATGCCAGACTAGTCTTGCCAATATATTGTTTGTATTTTCTGTTTTCTTCTGATACCAGTGATCAAAATCTGTTAATTTCTTCGGTCATTTTGGTCCTGTTTTGGTTTTTTTTTCAATTGTTAAATGTTCACCTTGCAGTTCTATATTCAGAATTTGCATTCAATGTTTTAATGGTCTTTTCAGTATTTTGGGTGCAAGCTCATTGCCCTCTATTTCATCACTATCACTCACTTTATTTTTGCTTATTGTTTTGCAGCTGTATCAGTCTTAACTGTCTGTGGATATTGATAACAGATGTGTTGTCACCTTTTTTTGCTATCTTTGGGTCTTAATGCTTACATCTCCTCGCTTTTTGAAAGGGAATTTTGAGAGATGAGAAATAAATTAGAAAAATAGAATAGGGTCATCAAAATTTATAAACACGTTAGTATCACATCTTACTATAGAATAGTTCGGGTCAGAAGGGGTCTCTAAAGATCGTCTCATTCCAAACAACCCCATTGTGGGCAGGGACATCTTCCACTAGACCAGGTTATTCAAAGCCTCATCCAACCTGACCTTGAACACCTCCAGTGATGGGGCATCCACAACTTCTCTGGGCAACCTGTTCCAGTGCCCTCCCACCCTTATTGTAAAAAGTGTCTTTGTTATATCTGTTCTAAACCTAAGCTCTTTCAGTTTAGAAACATAACCCCTTGTCCTGTCAATACAGTCTTTCTCTCTTTCTTACAAGCCCCCTTTGTATACTGAAAGGCTATAATAAGGTGTCCCTGGACTCTTCTCTTCTCCAGGCTGAACAAGCCCAACTCTCAGCCTTTACTCATAGGAGAGGTGTTCAGCCCTTTGAGCATTTTCATGGCCCTCCTCTGGACCTCTAGAGACAAGAGAGGTTCATGTCCCTCTTGTAATGGAGACCCCAGAGCTGGATTCTGTACTACAGCTGGGAGTCTCATGAGAGCAGATTAGAGGGGCAGAGAATCACCTCGCTCAGCCTGCTGGCCACGCTTCTTTATATGCAGCCCAAGATCTGGTTCACTTTCTGGGCTGCAAGTGCACATTGCTAGCTCATGGCCAGTTTTTCACTCCCCAGTATTCCCAAATCCTCCTCTGCAGGGCTGCTCTCAATCCCTTCATCCCCCAGCCTGTATTGATAGCAGGGGTTGCCCTGACCCGTGTGCAGGACCTTGCACTTGGCCTTGTTGAACCTCATGAGTTTCACGTGTGCCCACTCCTCCAGCTTGTCAGGGTCCCTCTGGATGGCATCGCTTCCCTCTGGTGTATCAACTGTACCACTCGCTGTATCCACAAACTTGCTGAGCGTGCCCTCAGTCCTGCTACCTGTGTCTTTAATAAAGATATTGGACAGTGCTGGTCCCAGTACAGACTCCTGAGGGACACCACTTGTTACTGATCTCCATTTGGACACTGAGCTGTTGACTGCAATTCTTTGAATGTGGCTATCCAGCCAATTCCTTATCTACTGAATATTCTACCTATGAAAGATGTATCTCTCCAATTTAGAGGCAAGAATGTTGTGTTGGGACTGTGTCAAAGACCTTACAGAACTCCAGGGAAATGCCATCAGTTGCTCATCCCTTATCTACCAACACAGTCACTCCATTGTAAAAGGCCACTAATTAGTCAGGCACATTTTGTCCTTTGTGAAGCCATGTTTGCTGTCAGTAATCACCTCCCTGTCATCCATGTGTCTTGACATAGCTTCCAGGACAACCTGTTCCACTATAGTATCATTTTTGTCACTTTTTCTCCTCATTTATTGATTTTATTTTATTTTTTTTCCTTTTGTGAGCTTCTTACTTGTTTACTTAGAACTTAGATTGTAAGCTCTGTCAGGACAGGTTTTTGAATACTCATGAATAGCTTTTCTAGATCTTACGGTTTTCTGCAATTTCCATTCTTTCTGCTAGGCTTTTGAGTTCAGAATCTCAGATGCAGAGTAACTGTAATAGTTTCAGTGACTTTTGCACTTCTAAGTGGTACTGTATTAATCTCCTATGGAAACCATCTGTATACTTGGTTTTGAGATATTTGCCTATGTATATATGCATGCATGTATGTTTATGCTTAGAACATTTAGTATTAAAGTCCATTTCTTGATGGTAGACGCTTGTTATTCTGAAAGTTTATTCCTTTTTAATGCTTATCAAGTCTAGCCACAAATCAGGACATTCAAGTGACATCAAGGCCAACACCAATATTATGTAATTTAATTTACAGCAAATGTTCTTTAAGTAGACAGATCAGGAAGCAGATTAAACAAAAGTTTTTAATTTTAAGGTCTGTAATGGTTGCACAGGTTCTGCTGTGGTTCTGTGCTAGCTGTTCTGAGACTGCTCTTTTGTAACCTGGAATGACTAGAGTGCAAAATACATAATTAAGTGTTGTTGCTAATTGCCATATTAAGGTCACACTGGCAAACAGAGACTTTATGATGATTAAATGCATGTAGTTTTAGTAATTTTAAAATAAGTTATGTATGTGTTTGGCCAAACCTGTGAGCTTACCAGCAGTTAAGTTCTTTGATCTGCAGAAAAAAATTTGAAGTCAGCGGAATTTCATATTGAAATAGAATAGAAAACAGTTGAGCGTAGTGTTAAGTACTTCAGTGCTTAACAGGCTTTAAGACCAGATTTAAGATCTAATAAGCTTTGCTGTTGAAAATGCGATTTTAATTGTATTTAGAATAATCTTCTAGGTTGTTTAAGTTTTATTTATTTAAAAACAATCCCAAAGCTTTTTCAGTCTCCTTTCTCAACTATGAGGGTGTTTCAGTTGTTTAAGCAAGTCTTTGCCCATTTTCAAGAATCAAATTGTGTCTAAAGGAATACATGCTGCTTTGCAAATATCGTTTTCAAAATACTTTAAAATGGTGAATGTCTGGTGAATTGGCATTAAATTCAGAGAAATAGATCTGTAAAACTGGGCTAATGCATGGGCTTTTGTTGTATATTATAAAAAAAAAGTAGAACTCTGTTTAGTCCTCTCTTCTGGTGAATTAGTGTAACTGAACTGAATTTATGGTTACTCTCAATATTAAAAGATAAATAAAAATAATTCCAATTTGTGTTACACAACACCATCAGTAACAATGAATTATACCTTCCTTTGAGTCAGAGAGGACATACTTCCTTTTCAAAACACGAAGTAGGCACACACTTCGAAGCTTTGAAATGGTTTTAGACTCGGGTGATGTTACTGAGCAGGAAAAGAGGCCTTTATATTAGAGAGGCAATAGATCTTGAGTAGGCCTCACAGTTTGGGTTTGAGTCTCCAGTTATTTAACTCTGGCTCCAGCAGGCATTTCAGGGTTTCAGTCCATAGAGGAAGGCTTGATTAGTTTCTTCTGGGTTTAATTTTTGGGTGGAGGAAGAGGGAGGCTTGTTTTATCTAATACACGAGCTCTTGATGCCATGTGCGAACTGAGCACAGTCAGTGTTACCACTGAGGAGGTGGTGTCTCTGCGCTGCCTGTTGGCTGGAAACCCTGTCTTGTTTCCTAACTGTCATTTGACTAAAATAGCTATTTATTCCTGTTAATGTTTTTTTCTTCATATTTAGAGATAACAAATCTTTCCTCTGGACCTTTTTTTGGCAAGTTAAATATGCCAGGCTGTGTTGGTGGCCTTGTTTACCGTGTGCTTTTCTGTACATTTTCTTGTACCTGTTTTCCACACCTGCTTCTGTTAACCTTCCTTGGCCTGTGTTACTAAATCGTTTGTGGTATATTGAATTGTGTCTTAAAATATGTAGGTTGTTATTTTCATACAGAGAATTAAGTTCATGTATGTTCTGGAAAGGTGTTGCTTAATAAATTGTAGAAGTACATTTACCACCTTCATATTATTTTAGTTTGTGTATTTAGCAGCTATTAGACATGGGTTATTCTCTTCTGTGGTCAGTCATAGCTCATAAGTTTCCACAGTACAATGGAAATGCTTGGTACTCTATTAAGTGTTTGACTGTATCTGGTCATTCTGTTGAATTTTTTTCAGTTTCTAGTATTAATGGCTTGATGAAAATTTGTGAAATCACAGTAGTAAAATCAGCACAGTGGTTACTGGTGGCTAAGCACTGTTTCAGTGCAGATCACTGACTTTGACGCCACAAAGCAAGTGGTCCTGTTGTAAACAATTTCTTTAACTCCATGCCTCAATACTATGCGGAATTACACCTTGAGTCCTAAGTGTGATATCTTCTGTACAGTTTCTGAACCTTAACTCTTTTTCTGATCTTAAGGGAACCTTCAACTGATTAATTCAATTAATTGCTCTGAATGGACATTAAAAAACATTCTTAAAATTCCTATTTTTCTGTGGCTGCAAAGTCTGAAATGGATTTTGGCATATTTAGCATGGCTTCCATGTTTTGTTTCACAGTCTGTGTTTCTTTTAGAAAAAGTTTACTGTTACTTTTTTGTTTTTTTGCCTTTTTTTTAATAGGATGAATGTTACCAAGTGAGACAAATATTTGCTCAGAAACTTCACAAAGGCCTTTCTAGACTACGGCTGCCACTAGAATATATGGCTATTTGTGCACTGTGTGCAAAAGATCCAGTGAAAGAGAGAAGAGCTCATGCTAGGCAGTGCCTTGTGAAGAACATAAATGTCAGAAGGGAGTATCTGAAGCAACATGCAGCAGTTAGTGGTAAGAGAAGTCCCTTTTTGGTAAAAGTGCTATAGTTCAAATGTAAATGTGAGCAGGCTGTGAAAATATTGATGGATTTTTGTTTATATATATGGAATGGCTGTAAATTTCACTTAGAGGTATCTAATAAAAACTGACAATAGAGTCCAGATTTTCTTTTGGTTTTAACAGGCACTTCTGAGATCTTTTCAGTTATGTTAAAAGCTGTGCAAATGTTTATGCCTAAGTGTATTGAAAGTGAAGTAGTTTTTCAAGGCAGTTACGTGTACTGTTTGAACTTAATGGTTAATTATGTTGTAAGTGAAGTGTCAGTGATTAATTTTACTTCAGTAATTAATAATATGCAACCTTAATGACATAAATGCTGTACTAAATTGACTGTGCTGCTATATTGAGTAGCTTCTTGTCTTATGCTGGCATATTTGTAGGCACTTCAGGATGAGTTTATGTAATTCTTTCTTTCCAGTGACAGCAGTCTCGTTGTGGGAATGCTTTGTAAGTTATTATGGACTAATGTTAGCTATTTTTCATTTATAAAATCAGTTGTTTTCCCTTTTGACTTACTCAAAGCTACACACATACAGTATGACAACAGTGGTGTATGGTCATATGAAAAAGTAGACCTTTATGAAGAGCTATGGGCATTTTGAATAAGAGGTTTTGAAAGTTTTGTTTCTTTGACAGATTACTGGTGGTTTGGCCTTTGTGAAATTAAGGGGATTTTTTCATCTCACCTTAGGATAGACAACACCTGTTTTGTGAATCTGATCTCACAGATGCTGTCAGATAACTGATTTCCTTCTGCACTTATGAATCATAGACTTTATATTAGCCACGTCAACCTGTGTCTGTGTTAGTCGCCTTGCACTTTGATCAGAGAATAAGTCTGCAGATAAATCCTTTTGCATATTGTTAATTAGACTTAAAAGAAAAAAAGAGCAGTGCTTTTCTTCCTCCTCAATAACATGTAAAAAAGAACAATCCATTTAGCAAATGCCTTTAAGTCATCCTAAGACTATTCCTTTTGAAAGTTCAAAACTTCTTAGTTATGTAGGAGAAAAATATAACGATTCTCATATAATTAAAAGTAACTGCTGATTTCATAACTGTATGAAGATAGATGCTGAAAAGTTCCTGCAGAAATGAAGAGGAGCATAGGTGTGCCTGATACGTTTTATCCAGTAGGACCTCAAAGGCTGCCTGATGTTGTACAGGGGGGATGTTTTTTGGTGTGTTTTGGCTGGTCGGTTGTTTTCCTTGCTGGAAGACTTACCTTGAGTGATGCCATTGATTTGATATGTGCTATGATCTGTGAGGAGTCTGGATTAAATATAGATTACAGGATTTTTTGAGGATTACATTTTTAACTTTGTGACATTCAGATTTACCAGTCTGAGCTTTTAACAAATAAAATATTTTGAACTGTTTACATCTTGTAAATCATTATTGCAGTAGTACAGCTGAAGCTCTATCCTGTTAAGATCATACAATTTACATGTGTTATGTATCACCCTCTGTGATTCTCCCAACTGGCCATGCAGTAACTCAGGGTAACAGCGATAGTACCTCCTTCGAAAAGCTTCCACAAAAAACTGGAGCTGAGAATCCGCATCCTTGATTAATGCAGCTATTCTTCTGAATCTATAAATGTGTGATTTTGTGGGGATTTTTGTTTGTTTGTTTGTTTTTCTTTGCATATTTTCTTGAAAACTTAGTACAGGTGAGGAGGATAGCTTTCAGATGTTTTGGGCGATTTCAGCATTTGTTGAAAAGATGCTAAATATTTGTATACCTTGCCTAAGGAAAACTTGTTACGGATGGGTACCAGACAGTAAAATGCTCTTTTAGTCTACACTGACCTTTTACAGGCTGGCAGGAATTACTCTCAGGCCTCTTAAATTCCCTAGATGCTACTCAGAGTGGAAGCCACTCAAGAAAAGACTTATTTTTATTGTGTATCTATTACGAGTTTCATCTGGGTAGAGACTTGTGTCTTGCATAGGAATCTCTGTTTTCTAAGGCTGGGCTTATACTTGCAAGTCATTAAGTGGAAAAAATCCAAGAGTAAAGATTAATTTTTATAACCAGTTCATTCTCTAAATGCTCATAAAGGCCCCTCCTGAGGGTTCTTGGCACATTCTAGTGTGAAGTGCTGGTAGTTCATGTCTGTAAAGCCACTTCACATTTTGTGTTGTGTCTTCTTTAGAGATGAGGAAAGAATGTATAAATACTAATTTTTGTCATGACAGGGGTTCAATATAGTATGTGTCAATATTTGTCCTTTTCCTGTTTTGTCTGGTTCTGGTTCACTTTGTTTTCCAGACCCAGCTGGAATTATTACTATAGTTATGTTAGAAATTGTACAAGGCAGGAAGTTAATGAAACACTGAGTTCATGAGCTCATGATGAGCATTCTCTTGAAGTTGCTAATTAATGCAAATAATAATGGGTTGGTTTGCCTGGGACATGTCTACAGCAAGCCAATTTCGCTAGTGTTCTGAAATCATAATTACGTTCTTTTTCTTCCCTGCCATGTCTTTATTTTTTTGTTTAGTTATGCAAACAGCTTCTGGCTAAAATGCAGGACAGTGCTTGAAGACGCAAAGAATGTTTTTAAAGTTAATAGTGGAATGACAATTGAAACACATTAAAAACTGCTTTGCAGAATACACTGGATTTAAATTACATAAATATAAATTGAAATAGAAATGGGGTGATTTTGTTGTTCCTTTTGAACTTTATGATGGCTCGCAGTCTACGTAGTAGAGAGATTTCTCTTGATAATTAACTGCATCAACTGCAATGGCTGTCTAGAAGTGTATCCCTGGAACCTGACAGCACTGCCTTCTATGAGCCTGTGTTAATTTTGAACACTTCCCTTGCTTTTATGGATGAATCCAAATATTTTATGTAGGCTGTGCATTATCCCTATTTATGCAGCCCTTTAAGAATAGGATAGGTTGGGTCAGACTTGACTTATGCATGGTAGTTGTGTAGATGCGGTTCTTAGGGACATGGTTTAGTGACAGTGTTAGGTTAATGGTTGGACTCAATGATCTGGAGGGTCTCTTCCAACCAAAATGATTCGATTCTATTATTTAGTTAGTCTTGTGAAACCTACAGTAATGAGCTATTTGATTTGATGTGCACAGTATTTGTCAAGCACATCTCATATTAATACATATACTAGGGACAAAAATGTCAATGTTCTAATGTATTTTAAAACAGTTTTCAAGTATGATTACATATAATGATTTACAGATGTTTGGACTTCTTATTCATAACCTAATATGGTATAGTTAAAAGCTTATGGAAAGAAGATTTTTCAGACTTGGTCATGGCTTTCATGACCACTCACTAGCTCAGAAATATGACTTTTTTTTTTTTCTCCCAAAAGCCAATCCAGGAATTTCCCTCCTTCTTTTATATATACACTCAGGTGATCATCTACAGGCATGTTAACATTATGATTTTGCATTTGCCACAAGCACTCAGGATCAGATGCTTGTACTGTAGCAATATACGTGGAATACTTGCGTGCCTTCCTTGCCTGTGACTCTGCCTGATGCACGGGGACAGGTTTAGTACCTTACGTGTGCTGTGCATCCTCCAGTTCCTCAGTCATTAGGCTAAAGAAAACAGCGTGGATGTTTTCTGCAAAATGCTTTTTGACTTTTGGTGTACAACTTGTCATTTGTCCTTGCCCAACCATCATGATGTAGGAAAGATGCTGTCCTGCGGTCCTTGCTTAGGACTACTTAAAAGTCTCAGAGGATGCTAGAAAAGCTTTTGAATGCTTTAATGTCATAGTTGAGTTGTGTTGCTCTGTTCAGGTGGCACTGAGCCTTTCAAACTCAGTCACCGAATCACAGAATGTCAGGGAATGGAAGGGACCTCAAAAGCTCATCCAGTCCAATCCCCCTGCCGGAGCAGGAACACCCAGATGAGGTTACACAGGAAGGCATCCAGGTGAATTTTGAATGTCTCCAGAGAAGGAGACTCCACAACCTCCCTGGGCAGCCTGTTCCAGTGTCTGTCACCCTCACTGAGAAGAAGTTTCTTCTCATTTTTAAGTGGAACCTCCTGTGTTCCAGGTTGTACCCATTGCCCCTTGTCGTTGGTTGTCACTGAGGAGAGCCTGGCTCCATCCTCATGACACTCACCCTTTATATATTTATAAACATTAATGAGGTCACTCCTCAGTCTCCTCCAAGCTAAAGAGGCCCAACTCCCTCAGCCTTTCAAGTCCAGTCCACTAGTACTTTATTATAGCTTTCATGTTACCTCCTATCCCTTCTTTAAATAGAGAAAGTAGGCTGTGGGTTTGGAGAACATTGTGACAATTTGACTGCAAAGCTCCTGCAAAGGGCAGTTTTTCTGTTCTGTTGACAGCAAGGCTGTACGCTGCAGTGTCCAAAGAAAGAATGGGAGCTGATCCTGCAATTGGGCTGGTCTCACATCTTGCAGTTAACATGGATTTTGTGACCTATCCTCACTTCTGCTTTTCAAAGTCTTTGAGTACAGGCTTTGAAATGAGGAAAGGGTTTGGAGTGGGGGGGATGGCTGTAGCTGTATTCTCAAGGTAGCTAGAAAATATATAGCCCTGAGTGAAAGATACTTAAAATGTTAATTTTTGCATGCAGGAAACATCTGCGCATCAACCATGAGATACAACATCATAAAGAAGTGATAAGCCAATGTGTGCCTATACTTAATGTACAATGACCTCAAATTTTGCTCTTTCCTCTGTAGCAGAAAAGTGTATATCTTGATATGTCTGTCGCCTTCTGACACATCTTTCTTCTGCTTTTCAGAGAAACTGTTGTCACTTCTACCAGAGTATGTTGTTCCTTATACTATCCATCTTCTAGCTCATGACCCAGATTACGTCAAAGTCCAGGACATTGAGCAACTCAAGGACATAAAAGAGTAAGGCTACTTTTAATAGTGTTTTTTCTAGGGTTAAAGCAACTTCAGTTTATTCTAAGTGAAATTTTAATTCATTGCGGTACCCTGATACACTGTCTGGTGCATGTGCCAACGGCAGTTATTTCTGCAAAATATTGTGAGATATAGTATATATGCTTTTTTAGTATTCTGTGATATCTTACAGAGGAACCTTCACCTTCTGCTCATCCTACCTTCATTTCTTTTTTTCTAAAGAATTGGTTTCCCAGAGCTAGACTGGTTCACATTCATAATACTAGTAAAACCTGGAGTAAAACACTTCCTCAAATGTGCTTTTTTAAAGAATTTATTTTTTATTCATGAGGAGTACTGCATTTCTCCTTTAGGTGCCTGTGGTTCATACTGGAAATATTGATGGCTAAAAATGAAAACAACAGTCATGCATTTATCAGAAAAATGGTAGAAAATATCAAACAGACTAAGGATGCTCAAGGACCAGATGATGCAAAAATGAATGAAGTAAGTGATACGTTTTGATTGGAAATTGCATTTAATTGTGGCCTGCTTCTGGAAATGAGTTGCTTTTTGTTTACATACCAACTTTCAAACGTTTTTCAATAGAATTTTATGTGGGAGATGATACTTTGTATGCTCTGATGATTGTATTTGTTGTAGTTTAGATGACATGTATTTTCCTGTGCTTCAGTAGCTCTTGCACATTTGCAAGGAAGTTGTAATATCTGCAGCCGTTCTGTTTCTGTCTCAGTAAGGTTATTAAATGCGAACTTTAATTATATGTAAGCTACACTTTTTATTGTTCAAGTCATCCACTAATGTGCTTTGTAATATTTCCTTTTAAAGTGCAAGAATAAGCTTAGTACAGGAAGAAAAATACATGCATTAGATGTCTGCAGTGTGTATTGTGTAGTGAATGTATTATGTCAAGCCCTGATCTTGTTTTTGAGGTTTTTGCATCACATAATGTCTAGATTTGTCACTTTTCTGCCTTTCCCACAGAGATTTTAGCTTTGTCTTGGAAACCATGGCATACACTGTTCTTAAGTGTGGAAAGATCATGAAAGCTAGCTCTCTTTAACTGCTGGGCCTGCAGTGCTTTTGTCTTTTGCTCCTATATTTTAGTACCCTGTGATACACAGTGTAAGATGCAGGCTGATGTTAAGTGTTTAAGATGATTGCTTTTAAACTGTGAGTTCTTGTAGTTCTGTGCTCAAAAGATACTATCTTTTGTCAAGATTTGCGATGAGCTTCTGAAGTGTTATTTGTTTGGGGTTTTTAAAATTTTATTATTTACAGAAACTATACACAGTTTGTGATGTAGCAATGAATATCATTATGTCGAAGAGTACAACATACAGTTTGGAATCCCCTAAAGACCCTGTACTTCCAGCCAGATATTTCACTCAACCTGACAAGGTATACCTTGGCATTTGTTTTTTCTTGAGATAAGTCTGTTTCAATCTTTCTAAGTTGTAATTCAAGGGTTTTTTTCAATAGTTCTTGTAACTTCAGACCCCTCCCTATTATAATGTAGTTGACAATGTATGTGTATATTTTCATAAATATTTATATATCTGTACGCACACTGATTTCTCACCATTCCCCAACCCTACCACGAGACATTGCTGTTCAGGTTTAAAATTTCTAACCCAAAAATGATGTGAAGAAAATACATATCTTGTTCATTGATGATTGTTCTGATTTCCTGCCACCTCCCTCCTTTCTTTCCAGAATTTCAGTAACACCAAAAATTATCTTCCTCCGGAAATGAAGTCTTTTTTCACTCCTGGAAAGGTGTGTATGCTGAGGAAGTTTGGGGCTTTTGGTGTTGTGCTTGTGGTTTTGATTGTGGTTTTGGGGGTTTTGTTGGGGGTTTTGTTTGTTTTGTCTTTGTGTGTGTGTGTGTGGGGGTGTTTTTTAAGAAAACTAACATATAGTTAATGAAGCACTTCAAGTTTAAGAAATACATAGTTTCTGCCCAAAGGGTTTATAAGTCAAAGGTTAGTAAACAAGTAGACAGAAAGACAGGTAGAAGGGAAAACCGCTACCGTTTGTGCTGGGTTGATGGTAATACTGGGCAAATTTGTTGTCTTTAAAAAGAGAGAGTCCAAAAAACTCCATAATATTTGACAAGTTTGCAAAGTGCTTAACCTTTTTTTTTTCCAGTAGAAGACTGCACTTTTTTATATGAAGTGACAGCTATGGAAAACTCCAATATAAATTATTTTTTAAATCGTATAGATTAATTTTGGCAAATCTGAATACCATTTTACAGTATCTTAGATAGCTGACTGTTCTATGTTTATATTAATTTGTTCTTTCTAAATATGCTTCATATTGAATGGCAATGTTTTTTCTTCGCTAAAACTGAAGTCAAGTGCTCTTTAGAATTAAATTTGAATCTAGTAAAGGGAAAAGACAATTTGTGGTTTTAATCTGGATGAATGTGTCCTGTTCTAGATTGCAGAAGAACATTCATTTGCTACCTTGCAAAATAAATAAAAGCGCAACATCTTTATTACCCTTACTTTTGCTAATGAAGCATTGGCTGTGAGCTAATAATTTATTAGTAGAGGAGGAATGAAAGTCAGGAAAACACACATACATACAGGAGCATCCTTTTGATTAAAAGTTGAAAGCCAACATTTATCTATTTGAGTATATTGTTGTGGTTTTGTGTATTTGAGTATTTGAACTCCATGGGTTAGAGATTCGCTTCTTACTAAGGACATGGTTGCTACGTAAAGGTTTATTCTCTTTAGGAGTAACTGAACTGTTCCAGATCTCTCAAAAGTTAGTATGAGCTGGTGGAGGTATTTGGTATATTTGAAAGATAATCCACTTAAATGAATAATCTAAAGCTCACCAGTGTCTGGAAATTTTGGCAGCTATTGAAAGCCTAACATTTTAAAATCTGTGCATGAAGCATCAGAATCTTCTCCACAATATCTGATTTTTGAGGCTCTTATTCATTCCCAGTTGAAACCAGTTTGCCCTTACAGCTAAGCCAGTTTAATGGCTTCTTTGCTTAAAGGGCTGTCCTACTGCTATTTCAGGTTTGCCAGGACAGGTGTTTATCTGATCCAAATGGTGAGCTGGTTCAGGCAGCTAGATCAGCAGAAAACAAACTGCACAAGAAGTCCTGAAGTGGCTTAGTGCAAGGTCAGGTGAGCACCCAATACTACCAGTGAGAAAGGAAATTAATATAAGGATAGAGAGAAGAATACCGTAGGCAGCAAGTGATTTGGTTACAGCTTTGTCAGTGTCCTGTGAGTGTCGTAATTTTCAGATGAAAACGTTTATATCTTTGTGTTAAGATATTGATTGCAGAAAGTGGAATCTCTGAATATATTAAGCATAGTACATGTTAACAATATCTAAACATGTAGCTTAAAATAAAGGAAATGTATTTTTGGTTTCAGCCCAAAGCAGCCAATGTTCTTGGAGCAGTTAATAAGCCTCTTTCGTCAGCAGGCAAGCAGTCTCAATCCAAATCTTCACGAATGGAAACTGTAAGCAATGCCAGCAGCAGTTCAAATCCAAGCTCTCCAGGAAGGATCAAAGGGAGGTTGGTAGACAACAAAGGAGCTTTGATATTTCAAGTATTTGTAATGGAAACTTTGAATATTTCTGTAATGTTTTTTAAGTGAGTGACAGAATTCTAATATCTTATTTTGAACTAAATTTATAGTACTATGACAGTATAACTGAAACCATGAATTTGACTTTCTAACCCCAGAAATAAATTTACTTTAAAAACCCAAACAAACAAACGAAAACAAACAAAAAAAAAAAACACAACACAAAAACAACAAAAAAAACCAGAATCAAATTATATTTGTCCTCAGACTTAGATTTTCTGGTTTGTGATATGTGATGGCTACAGTAGCCAGAGTGAAAGGTTCTTTCTGCCAGATTGCTCATGGTTTAGGAATAGATTTCTTCTGAAGATTGTTGTTCTTTATATTTTAAAAATTGCTTCCTGTATTATAGTAAGGAGGAGGACAAATGTTTATTCATTCTAGGCTTGACAGTACTGAAATGGACCACAGTGAAAATGAAGAATTCACACTCGCTTCACCCTTACCAGGGAAGAAAACTGACAAAAGGGACGACTCTGATCTTGTAAGGGTGAGCTGTTTGGTTGCATTGCAGATGTTTCATTTTAAGTCACCTTTAAAATAAATATTAATGTGATCATACTTTATATCATTCAAGAAAATAGCTGAAACATGAAACTCAGTTGATGTTGTAAACTACTGGGAAGTGTGTTTAGAGTTGGATATGAAAATGCAATGAAAAAAGGTTTGTCTGGTTTTCATGTGTACAGCACATGCATACGTACCTTTGCTTCATACGGACAACTCCTGTAAGGTCTCAAGATTACCAGTGATGTGCAGGACATTGATAATACTGACAGGGGTAGATTCTGCTAGAGCTACGTAGATGAGAATTAGTCCGCAATTTGTCTCAGTCTCAGGATTTGTTGATGAAGCATTCAGGTCATTGTTCAAGTTGATAGCTTCCTTGGACTTCTGTTCCCTAATATACAATAGAGATCTTATTTTTGTATTCTTGATGTTTCCCTGAAATACAGATTTGGGAGAAATAATTTGATTAGTTTTGATAGTGATCAACTATAGTGGAGTTTTGGGGGAGCAGTTTAACCTGTCTGAAATTTTAGATTGCCTCCTGAGGTGGTGAAAGTCTGTATCATACATGGTTTCTTGCTTGTAGTTAGCGAAGTGGTAACACCTCGTTTTAGAGTTTATGCATCATAATTCTTGCCTTTTTTCATGCTGTCCTATCACTGGTGCTAAAGCATGCTCTCCTTTTCCAGCCAGATGTGTTTGTCTTTCAACAGCTGTAAGGAATAGCAACTGTTTGTTCTCTGGTTATCTAGAATACCAAGAGGGCATCACAGTTTGACATTGAATGTAGAAGTTCAAGGAAGAGTTGTCTGAATAGCCACATGGATTCTGTTTTCTTGCACGCACCTTGCACTGCACTGAAGGCAGGAAGATGCTTGGTTCTGAATGCCACGTATCACAAGTAGAAGTTGCAGTATGATTTTAAAGTTGTCTGATTGCGCATAACATGATCTTCGACAGCCTTTTAGGACAGAGTGAGCTACCTGATACTTACAAATACAATCCAATGTGATGTAAAAGAGTCATAATGATTAACAATCACATTGCCTATGCTGTAAGCTGAACAGACTAACAGTGTACCCCAAGGGGTAGCAGAATGGTGTCATTGCTGTGCTCTTTTACAGTGTCACGATCGTTCGGGAGAAATTACGTGTGTGTCTGGCTCAGGGAGAGGTTTTAGTGAATGACCACTAACCAAGGCCTTGTGAGAGTGGCAGGCCTTTGAAAACAGTAGCCATGTCCTTACTAATTCTTACTAATAGATTTATCTATTTCTGTAGATCGGTAATGCTAAAGGTTCCTAACGAGGATATAAAAATGATTTGGACACTTGGATGTAGTGCTTTAATATGTTAATGAAATTATAAGCAGGCTAAATATTGTCTCAAACACTATTTATACCCGTGTCAAAATACAGAAAAATAAACCACCAAAGAAAATTATAATTGGATTGTAATTCTAAGAACAGCTCAAATAATAAGAGTTTCACATCCCACTAGTAAATTTTGATTCTTCGTGCCTTAATAACAGTTGGCAGTCTATAAATTTAATAGTATTTGGGATATGCATGAAAAAGTAGTAGTACAAACAAGATCAGATTTGTTACAATTGGAGTTTCTAGAATGCATTAAGGATGTCCTATATCTGATGTCACTGCTGCTTTATTTTTTTCCCGTCTCTGATATTTCTCTATTCTCCCATTATGTCAGTCTGTTGCATTTTTTCTGGGTTGCTTGGGACATAAGCTGCTGAGTAGTAAAAATGCTCTGAATTTTTACTTGTCTTGAAGTGTGAATAACTGTCTTATACAGTGATATCTTGTGGGAAAAGCAAACCGGCTTATTACGAAACCAAAAAAATCTAGAATCTCTTGTCAAAAACCAACCAAACAAAAAAACCCCACTTATCGTGATTCCTGGATTGATATGCCATTTCAGCTAAAAATCCGAGAGTCCAAAACAGCTGCTGGCATGCAATTCATCTTTAGGAGCACTGGGTTGAATTGGTAACCAACAAAGCTAAGTGATAAAGCAAATACAGTTCAGTATTTTGAGTACTTTTGAGGGCATTTGCATTCCACTTTGAATATGTAAGCAAGCTGCTTAAGGTCATTGATTCAGAATTTGTTTTTTTGGAGCTGGGGAGCAGATTATAGCAAAAATTATCTGAGAAGCAGAATTTTAATTAGGAAGCAGAAAGTCCGTGTTGTAAAGATGTCACTATTCAGGATATTTGTCTAGATTGTATCATAGAGTAACATGTTAATTCTAAGGCTGGGGGACACAGTTTAACCTGAGGGATAAACTTTACTTTGAAACTTGCCTACAACCACTTACCTGGTAAAAGCAGCTGCAATGACAGATGTGCACAGTCACTGCAAAAACAAATAGAACAGGGAATAACAAGGATGTAGCTGATCTAGATCAACAGTTTTGTCACTGAAGTAATGAACTAGCAGGAATTAGCATAATTGTTGAAACGTTTTTCTTATTTTCTTCTAGTGTAATTCTTTGTCCTTCAATTTCTTTTGCCTTTTTCCCATATCCTTTGTAGCTTTTCTTTCTGCTATTCTTAACTGGGAGTTATGGATAAAGTGTAAGCTGATTTCCATTTTATGTCACAAGGGAGATGTGAAGGAAAAAAAAATAAAGTCTGGTTTTAAATGGCATAACTCATTACATAGATTAACTTGCAGTGTAGCAAATCCTAGTAAGTAAGTGTTTATATGTGTTGAAATACAGTAATGTTAGTTTGAAAACTAACTAATGTTAGTATGGAACTGAAATGCTGTTAATATTTGGACTTGCGGACCATTATGTGGTCCCCATGAAATCACAGAATGTCCTGAGTTGGAAGGGACCCACAAGGATCATCGAGTCCAGCTCCTGCCCCTGCACAGGACAACCCCACAGTTCACCCCATGTGTCTGAGGGCCTTGTCCAGTCTCTTCTTGAACACTGTCAGGCTTGGGGCTGTGACACCTCCCTGGGGAGCCTGTTCCAGTGTCCACCACCCTCTGGGGGAAGAACCTTTTCCTAATGTCAACCTAAACCTCCCCTGGCACGTCTTCCACCCATTCTCTCAGATAGCAAGTGGATACATTTTTATTTTTTTCCCAGGGGTAGGGGTTTGTTAGAGCCATCGTTCGGGCTCTAATAGCTGCCTGTTGAAATAGCTGCCTGTCACTGTTTATGGCTCTTTACTGTGCAGCTTAGACAACTAGAGCATGGAGAGGTCAAGGAATAATTTCTGTTCTAAAAGTTTATGATTCAGAAAGGGCAATAGTTTTAAAACGGAAGAGGTTAGGTTTAGAATGGACATAAGGAAGATATTTTTTACAGTGAGGATAGGAAGACGCTGGAACAGGTTGCCCAGAGAAGCTGTCAATGCCCCATCACCGGAGGTGTTCAAGGTCAGGTTGGATGAGGCTTTGAATACCCTGGTCTAGTGGAAGACGTCCCTGCCCTCAGCAGGGTGTTTGGAATGAGATGATCTTTAGAAATCCCTTCTGACCCAAACTATTCTATGATTCTTTTAAGAGTTGGGTGGGTTTTTTTACTGCACAGAGCAAATGTTGAGTCTTAGTGCAGCTCTGACAGCAGTGCTATGGAAGCTACCACTAATTGCTGTGCTTCCTTCTACAGTTATAAACTCAGGTTGCCCACCATCTTCTGTATTAGTACCTTGCCACTGCCAGCATAGGAGCCAGGCATGACCACCCTGCAGCTCACAACAGAGCTGAAGCCACAACTTGACAATTCCCATGCTCTATATCCGTTTTCCGATTGATAGAAATGCAGTTGTAGATGTTCTAGCCAATTGTGTTTGACACAGCTGAGGATACAAATGAGGCAGACCTTATACACTTTATATTTTAACTGCTCACCTTTGAAATAATCTCTCTATCTTGTCTGGAATTTTATATGTATGTATGTGTTCACACTTGTGTGATATGGCAATCTTAGTAGACCACTTGAGTATCTTGAAGACTCTTTGTCTTGTTGGGGGAAGTTTCTGTAGCTTTTGTGTACGTGATGGTTTAATATTGCAGTTTGTTTTTTTAATTTAAAGACGTAATCTTATATTTTCAGTCAGAGATGGAGAAGCCTAGAGGAAGGAAGAAAGCAGCTATCACAGATTCAGAAGAGAAACTAAGCATAGATGACCTGAATAAACTGGGTCAAGAGCAGAAACTTAGAGGTAGTCAACGGGGAAGGAAGAGACCTGCAGTTGTTACAGAATCTGATGAAACACAATGGCAAGAGGAAAAAAGGCTAAAAGAAGATGTAATAGAAAGTGAGGATGAACAGAACAGTCCACCAAAGAAAGGGAGAAGAGGACGCCCTCCCAAAGCAAATAATGGGGGAACACCAAAGGAAGAACCAGTAGCAAAGTCATCAAAAAGGAACAAAAAAAAACAACCGCCAGCAGCTGCAGCAGAAGAGGAGGAGGAGGAGGAGGAAAGGCAGACTGAAAACATTGAACAAAAACCCAAAGGCGGCAGGCAAAACAGGACGCAGAAAAGAACACAGCAGAGGTGAGTCTGTCTTCATGTAAGCTGCATCTTTTTTTATCCTTGGACATCAGTTATAATTTGATACTTTGCAATTTGGGTCTTCCTCAAAACAGCGCAGAATCATCTGAAACTAGTACAGTTGAATCAGCACAGTCTACGCCACAGAACAGACGAGGAAGGTCATCAAAAACACCACCATCACAGCAAAAAAAAGTGTAAGTGGTGAATATTTTCTGAATTTGTGTTTAGTGAAAATTAGAAATATGCCTCTGTGCCTCCAAACAATCATTTACTGAAAATATTTCAGAATACTTTAATTGACAGTTAAGAAAATAAAATGTCATTGCTGTTTCTAAAATGCTTTCCCTAGCTGCTTCTCCTAGAGCATCTCAAACTAGAGCAAAAAGCTGCAAGTAAGTTTAATGTGCCCAGCTAGCATGTATGTAGCTTTGCTCTTCTAGGAGAAAAATCAATAAAGCGCCTTAGTGCCTTGAAGACACGGCTTTGTTAGGACTTCAAGGAGCAAATAGTGCTCCCATTTGTTTTGGATAGGGAGGAATAATCAGAATGTTACTGTGATGAAACAGTATTGTGGAGAATTAAATTTATTCTGATTATCCTTAAACTGACATTCACTTTCTAATTTGTGACTTTCTTATTATCTACTTGAATCATATCCAAATGAATAAAATGTGCTGCAATCTATGAGGGATAGTAGCTCTTGAAAATTCTGAGGCATATCAAGCTCCAAAATAAAGGTCAGTTCTGCAGCCAGCTTCGTTTTCTTGTGCCTAGTGTGGGAAACTACAGGTATCTCTACTTTTTCTGTACATGTATATGCAATATATGTAAAGCAGAGGTGTACAAGTGGACAGGACTTATTGGTCCACTGGTATCAAACTGCATCTCATGAAACAGATACTTTTCCAGAACTTGGTGATAAGTGCCTTGGGGTACTGTTTACACACATCTTCAGGCTCTTCTATTTACTCCGTTTTTCTAGCTTCTGAGCTTCGTTAGCATCATGTTGATCTTCTTCTGGCAGCTTAATGTACCATTTTGCCTGTCCTCGGAGATCTTTGCCTGTACAAACTTGTGCCCTCAATTCAAATTCTAGTTTCACACCAGATCATATGTTCTGGCATTTTGCAGGCACAGTATCCCCACCTTTCCAGTGTTGTGTTTTCCTGCCTCACGTCAGACCTCTCTGTAACCAGAAACACAGGTCCCAACACTCTGTTGGTCTCTGCAGAAGTCACTGCTACATACACAGTGGAACAGGAGCTGGAAACTGCTACTGCCATGCAGGGAAGACTTGCCAACAAGTTATTGTTGGGTGATGTGCCATGCGGCATTTGACAAAGATGCACTTTAGGAAATACTTAAGTAGCTTCTGATTCACTTCTCAGTGAAATCGGTGAACTCAGTGTGTTTCTTTACCCCATTTTAAACAGAAAGTTAACTGTATCAGTACACATGATCAATAACAGGCATAGCTCTCGTTCGTGTGTACGTACATTGTTCCTGCCATGAGCCCAAGTGAGTTTTTTCAGGGTTCAGATTTGTTGAGTACATTCTAGATGTCATACCAAAAAATGTTGTGTGTATTTTCTATTTTTTTGTGATCAGACCACCCAAATTTTGACTGTCCTTTTTGCAAATCTGCAAGAAAAATATGAGACCGCAGTAATTCCTTAGTCTTTAAAGTGCGTTGTGGTCTGACCTTTCTCCCTTTTCTGCATACACATCTACAGCAGTTTTAACTGAAGGAAGCTGATGGACTAAGCAGTGCTGTGTGCCACAAAATAGAATATATTTAATGGAAATGCTTAGAGCTCTCTGGGCTCCTTGTAGATGAATTTGGCATAAGAATTTGGGATTTCACCTGTGAGGTGATAACATATAACCTATTTGTGATAGCTAACTGGGTTACCAATTAGCACATGTGAACTGGCTTACTTGTGTAAAATGTGAAAAGAGGTGAACCTAGCTTGTGAATAACTCTTCTGTTTCCTTTTCACTTCTGTTGCTTTTGTCAGTCTTGGAAGGCTTGGCTTGGGCTAATTTGTATTGTTTGTCAAAGGATGTCATGTTGGTTGGTTGATGCTGAAACCCCCATTATGCTATAATTATTGTATGCAATTCAGAGATTTTATTTTGTAGAGATTTTAGTGTGGTTCTCAGGACTGAAAATTCCCACCACACGTGTGGTTTGCTGTCAGAGGACAGTTGTTTTGGATCTGTATGCCCCACTGGGGATTGAAATGTGTTTGTTACCTACTGGGAACAGAGTTTCTGGTTTAATTTCATCCAAAAAGTCAGGCAGTCTGGGTGCACCAAGGCTTGCATCCGCAGTAAGCAGAGTGGTTCAGTTATTTTATTCTAAACTTTGCTAATGACTCAAACCAAAATGGTAATGTGGATGCAGCTGGGTAGTTTTTGATACATACCTAGTTGGCGCTCTTTTTTGTTTAAGATATGGGGGTGACTAGTTCTCATTTTAAACAAACGGGTGCTTTTTGCTTGTGGTTCAGCTCCGGTGACTAACACAGACAGTTACAGATATTGTTGACTGATTATTCTTGATTATCCTGATTAAGGTATTGTTGTCCTGGTTATCCCTCACTCTTAGCATCAGCTAGCTTAGAAAATTTGCATTGACGTTCAATATAGCGTTGATTTCATAAATAGCAACATGGGTTCTTCTAGGTCTGTAAAAATATAGATGCAGTTATTCAAATTTTGTTGTGTATTAACTCCTATAGGAATAAAGTACACTTATTCATGTAATTGAATAGAAGGGAGGAAAAAAACGTATTCAGTCTCTGGCTGTTTGGTTTTCCTGTTCACTGGTTACTGTTGTGTCCACCTTCTTTGGCCAGTATTCCGGCACCAAAGAGACAAAACTGTCTTGTCTGTAGAGATGAAAATTGTACTGCTAACACTCTGGAAGAATTTGGTCTTCAAATTCTTTTGTCCAGCCTCCTCGTCCCATTTCTGTGTTGGAGTATAAGGCAGTATAATGTAACACTACATTTTAATACTGCTGTTCTTGTAAAGTAGAATACTTGCTCTCATATGTTTTATACATGTGCAGATCTCTACAGTGTGAAACTGATCTTTATTTTTTTTCTGATTGTAGCCGTGCGGGACGTTCCAAACAAGCAGCCAGTAAAGAGAATGAATCTAGTGAAGAGATGGACGTATTTCAGAGTAGTTCACCTGTCAGTGATGACATTCCCCAGGAAGAAGTAATGGAAGAGGAGGAAGTTTCCACAATCAATGTAAGAGAAATGCCTGAGATGTCCTTTGAGTGTCTTTGGTGTCCTCTGTGTATTCACATTCAGAGAATGACTTCTGTTCTCAGAACTTAACCTTCTTCCTTTAAAATGAACGAGGTGGTTGTCACCTCCACTGTCGTGTAGTGGCGCTGCACTGGAGCTTCCCAGAGAAGCTGCATTTCTTAGGCAATGTCAGTTTTTGTCAAGCATCTTAAATGTTCTGTTCTGTATAGCCTCTGTATCTGTCTGCCCGAGTTGTGTAGTACCTCATGGCAATTATTTTCCAGGTAACTCATGCCCCTTCTTCTCAGCTAGATTATAATAGTGAATGTTTCCTTACACAAAACAGGAACACAGAATGAATATTACCGGAAAATAAGTATGGAATATTGGAGCAGAATCCTAAACCAATTTATTCCTCTTACCAGCATATGCAAATGTTAAAATTAATTTATTTTTATATTTATTCCATACAAATGCATTAGTAATGTGATACTAAAAATGTAACTGTGAATGCCTTCACACTTTTGCACACATCTGACACTGTATACGCTTACTCAAACATTATTGTGAGACTAAGCATTATTTCCATTATAAAATGTATCAATTCTTGATTTTTTTCACAATTTTTGTGTAAAAACATCTAAAATACTTTTTCTCTAAACAGGTTCGTCGCAGAACTTCCAAAAGAGAAAGGCGATGAGTGAGCAAGTAGTTATCAGCCTTCCAGGTGCAAGCTTTGAAGAATGCTTTTAATGTAAAGCTTGAGACTGAATGAAGCTGTTAGTGCACAAATGGGGTTGCTGAAAAAAAAGACAAAACTTATTTTACTTTTACTGCCCCTGCATTTGCAGTCCCTAGGTCACAAGCTTTAGCCACACACATGTTGATATCATTAACTGTGGATTTTTGTGAAGTGTAATGTGCGCTGGCTTTGTAGACATATGAACTAAAGAAGAAAACTGTAAATAGTTCTTTTTTTAATGTTTCTGACTTCTAAAGTGCTTGTATAGCTTTTATCTGCGGCTTTAAACTGACAGTACCCTACTGTTTATTTGATCTATTGATTTAAATAAGAACAGAGTTTGTTGAAAATTGATCTCAAGCAATATCTGTCAGTGTTCGTATTTGTACTCTTGTTGACATTTAACTGTGAAAAAAAATCAGTTGAACAAATAGTGCCACTTTCTTTTGCCACTATTTGTTGAGAAGAAGAGGAAAAAAAATAGTCTTTGTTTCCTTCTTGAATCTAACCTAGTGTTTACCTTTAGGCACCTACCTATCATCAGAGGTGCTCAATTACTTTCTTTTACAGTTGAACAATGTTGGATAGAATAATACAAGAGATGCAAATTGTGAAAGAAGTTGTTTTACACCTCAGTATTGATGCCAGGCTTTTCTGGACTTCTAGTGGCATTGAAAATTCAAAAAGGATTTAAAATATTTTAATTTTAAAAGTGTGTTGTTAAATAATGTACTGAATACCCTACCCATTTTATCTTCCCCTATCAGTTTTTATTAATCTACTGTATCAATAAAATTCTGTAACTGAGTTTTTAATAGTCTAGTATGTTAATGTGTATAGATATTTCCTTCTGAACATGATGTTCACAAAGAGCAAATTATTACTACATTATAATATGAAATCCGATATATAAACATTAGTGAAAATACAGTTCTTATTACAATGTAAAGTTAATCACAAAGAAAAATTTTATTGATGCAGTGTGTCTTTATAAAGCTGTTCTTGAGAGCCAAGTGTTTTGTATTTTATAGTGAAGTTGCATGTTTATGAAAAATGTGCTGAAAATGGGATGTAATGTTTTTTTGGAAACTCGTATCTAGCAGTAGTATATGGTAGGTCGCCTCATGAGAGAACCTTCTATTGAGAGTTTATTGTACCTTTTTGGTTTGGTTTTGGTACTTGAGCCAAATTTTTTTGGTATGAAGAGCTACGTTTTGGTTGAATAACGAGCTGTTGATTATTGCAGTCAAAGTATTCAAGATTTGAATGAAGCTCCGTTTTTATTTTGTGCTACCACAGAGAGGTTGGGGGGTTTTTTGTTGTTTCGTTTTGGGTTTTTTTGTATAATCTGCAAAAAAAAAAAAATAGAAACAAAATACTTAAAGCAGTATCCTGTATGCAGTTATACAGTTTACACACTGTGTCTTTGAACCAAAATGTGTAGGTTACTACACTATGCTTAGCCAAGCACATATTAATAATTTGAGGTGCTGTTCTCCCTCTGGTGCCCTACAGTTGACAATATGTGAAAAAATCAGTTTCTAACTTAGGAAAATTTTATCTCATTGAATAACTGAGCATTTTCATATAATACATCAATAATTAAGTTATAGTTACAAGGTGGCCTGTAAAGATTAGAGGAAAGGATAATAATAAAACATGGATTTACCGATTTCCAAACTATAAGATGCCTAGTAAAGAAACCTTTACCATTTTTTCATTATGCATTTTTTTTTGTTACCAATGAAAAAAGTTATTATAAAAATCAGATTATTCTGACTCAGCTTAACTTCTACCCCCTCCAGTATTCAGCTTTTCAACGTTTATGCCTATAGATATGGAAGAAATGCTGCCTAAAAAGGCAATTATGGTTGATTTTAATTGACTTGGAAATAGTTGGCACAATGGAACTGGCTTACTTATGCTTCAGCAGTGCAAATACAAGTTGTTGGGGTTTTTTTATGATATAAAATGATTGAAAGCTAGCTTTATATTTTCCTCTTTGACAGAATTGCACTGAAAACATTTATGGTAGATGTACCTTTAAATCCATTTTTTACAAAAATATGAAAAATTGATGCTGAAACTGCTGCAGACTCTTGAGGCTTTATGTGCATAAACATGGTTAGGTTAAACTTCATCGAATATTGATGCACATTACTGATCATAATGTTTAATGTAAATTTAAACTATAGTTTTGCAATTTACGTGTTGATTTCTTGGGTTATAATGTGTAATTCATTATTTCTTGAGAAACAGGCACAGCAAACACTTCATTCTTATACTCAAACCTCTGCTGAGTTCATTCTCATCTCATATAAAGCAAATGATTATTTTATGTACTAACATTTTGAGATCTGCGTACAGTAGCTACAGTAGAGTATAATTATGTATAAAAGATAAATTGCTAACATTCAGTTAGCATGCTCTTCTGCAATGATAATGTTAAGTTTATAAAGATGTACTGTATGACATTAAAAGATCAAATTGAACTCACTGTAACAAGTTCCAGTATGAAATTTTTGTGAGATTACCGAAGTATCTTGCTGTACTGAGCAGCAAATTAAGCTTATTTGTGTTACATTTCCTTTTCTTGCTGCAGTGCAACAGGAAACTTTCAGTGATCTGTAGTTCAAATGCAAACAGTTATTGTAATCTTGATACTAGTGTTTAAGATTAATTCACTTTTGATTCCAGAAGCGTGGCATTTTTCACTTGTCAGCAACCGATACGGTTAGTATTTAGGGCTGGCTAATCCACTAATAGGAAGGAAACATGAAATTGCTTGAAAGTTCTAGCGTGAGTAAACCTCTTCTACCTGGGATAATTAGATTCCTGTGTTAAATACACTTGACTCTGCCAATTGACTTCATTTTCTAACAAAAATGAACCCTTTTCCAAATATTTTGACATTTTCTGTTTTGACATTTCAATCTATGTGGGGAAAAAAAAACAAAACACATTAGAGTTTACAAAAAAGCATTTACATTAAGACATTTCCACTGAAAATGAATATGCTCAACTTGTGAGTAAATTGCAAAAAACTCGAAGATTAAATACTTCATTCTGCAATAGCACTTGTCATCTGATATTCTGGAAAATACCCCACCACACTTCACATAGAGGTGTGTGTGCAGGGTTGGTTTTGGTTGGTTGGTTTGGGTTTGTGGTGGGTTTTTTTGCGTGTGCAGGTTTTGACAGATTGTCGAACTCTGCTTTTGTGAACATGCACAATAGGTTTTGGATCCTGCAGGTTTACATCCCTGTGGTTTTGTGGAGTTAGTTCTCAAATGCATTCATCCTATGCAAATACAAGTACAAAACCAAGTACATTGTTGTGTTTGAATATTCCAACACTTGTGCACACAGGGCATGTAATGAAGAGAGCGTATATGTATCTTAAAACATGTGTGCCCCAGACATACAAAATTCTGAGTTCGTGGACGGAAATATTTTTAAAATTTCTCTGTGTTTAAATATATGTGTGTATATATATTGTAGAGAAGGATACATCTCTACCTTATCAAGGTAGGTGCAGTACATATTTTACAAAGACCTTTTAAAGAAACATATTGAGGTATTCCACCGTGTTTGTCCAAGGCAGCGTGTCCACAAACATGTTTAAGATGAGTTCTAGATGTCCACCCAGTTAATCTGATGGCCCCATGAGGACCGAAGTGATAAAATTCACCTGACCGAGAGCCTCTGTCCAGTCATCCATCAGGAGGAGCAGAAGAACCGCAGTGCATTCGTGTTTCCCGGTATGCTCAGATTGCCATTCCGCTCTTTGCATCTTGGTTGGATGTTGCCTTTACAAAAGATGTTTACTACTTGAGGTGCAATTTCCTAACACTGACAGGAGTGATTTGTATTCCACAGCCAGAAGTCGACTTCTCACTGTGTCAATAGATTTGTCCTACAGACTTGGGACACCTGCTTCCTTACCTACAGTGCAGCTTCTGGTATTTTGGTACTAGTGGAAAAATAAGAAGCTGAATGTTGGCAACTGAGATAGAAATACAGAAAAAAAAAAAAGCGCCCCCCAGTTTCCCTTGAAGTTCTTCGTATTGTGCTGTCTGAAAGATCTGACCTCTGCACACAGGTGACCAGGTGCCGTTGTGTTTGTATAGGCAGGATATACACAGTGTCATGCAGCGTGCAGATGCTGGAATGCTTGCATTTTTTTCAGTGCCTCGCTACAGTCACGCTGTGGTTTTTAATAGCCCTTTCATTTCTGTTAGGAAGACCTATGTTGTATATTCTTTTGAGGTAGCAGCACTGTATCCTATCTATGAAAAAGGAAGAAAGTCTCAAATAGAGATTTCTAACCTTACCAAGCAGTATTTAGTAATCATGTGATGTATTGGAATTAGTTTTAACATCTAGTTTCTTTGGAGGATGGATACCATAAGGTGTTTTATTTGGCTAGCCGTGTTCCTGATGCTTCTATCCTACCTCACGTCTGCAGATACAAAGGAATGCAGTATTTTGAAAACTGAAGCAGTACTATTGAATATGCTTCCTGCTTTCTTGGGAGTAATTTTATTATTAAAATTGCAGTTCACAAATTTATTACATGGCTCTGAACAGGTCCAGAGAGCTGAAGGTGTTAGATATTAGATCCTGTAAGACTATGTCAGCGTTGCTGCATTTTATTAATTTTCTAAAGATAGAAGACACTTGCTCAAATTACGATATAACACATGAACTTAGTAACGATCTAAGTAGTAGTAACTTCTGTTGGTATTATAATGTAAAAGAATGCATTCGAATGAAACATTCTTGCCCTAAAAATCTTTATTATGTTGAGAGGACATGCTGATAATGTAAAACAGCCTTCTTCTAAAGTCACAGCACCTTGAAATAGTCTGGTTTGGAACAGCTGGGTTTTTTGATAGGTATATTTTAAGCTCATAGGTTTCTGTGTTCCTTGTAGTATGTTTATATTCAGCAAAATTAAATTCTTGTAAATTAAAGACATTTTGAAGGACAGAAGAGTTTCTAATCCACATTTAATAGAACAATGAGGTGTTCATTTTAAGCAGCGAGGCTTTTTTTAATAGCCATATCTATAGGTGCACTAACATGTTACTGATGTACACCACCATTTCTCCAGAGCCTTTGACTTACAACAAACTGAAAGGCAGTAGGGACTGCCTTTGTTTTCCCCAACAGGCAGTTGCTGTTATCCTTCCATAAACACTTCAAAAGATAAGAGCTGGAGGAGGAAGGGAGAGAAAAATCATGGGTTTATTTACCTTCTATTTATATTCTTCTATATTCTATATGGTTTAGCTGATGGAAAAGCAATGCTGTGTGGAGATGTGTTGAGTGAAAAGTGAGGTGTTAGAAATGAGTTATTAATTTGAAAGGTGCAAGAGACATGAGTAAAGGGTACGGAATAAACAGATAAATGAGATGGGAAAGCAGTTATTCTATACCAGGTAACCAGTGATACAGGTCTTCTGTTAAAGATGAAAGCCTAGATGAGGGAAGCTAAGTTAGTGATTATGATAGTATCATTATTATTATTATTAATTATTTAAGAGTGGAGAACTAAGGATATGTTGCTTTCTTTGATTTGGAGGGAGAGGTCGGAGTGTTGAAAGATAGTATAAAACACACACATAGAATTGAGGCTGGTACCCAGAGTGTGTTTGTGGAAAGAGGGCGATAGCTGCTGCTGAGGTCAAATGTGAGGGATTTGGAATAGTGGAGGCAAAAGAGGATTCTGATCTTCATGGGTGGGAAGATGAAGTTAAGGCAGCATCCATTTAAGTGCAACACTAAAAATGAGGCAAAAGAGGCTAAGATATGAGCCATCTGGAAACAAGAGCTCTCAAAGCTGCCTGATAGCAAGTCTTTGGAGGTGCATGCTGCAGACAGCAATATATAACCATCAGTAATGATGTCTCCTGCGGTGCCTCTCATTAAATCTTTCAACGTGACCTGTTTTCATTAACAACTTCTTGTGAAACCCTGGTGACCCAGTCTTTCCTACGAATTTCAGTGTACCCTCTTAGCAGCCTAGGATGGTTCTTCCCTTCCATATGTGTGTGTCCTCTCCTAGGAGACAATGTGCGTCTTACTCCCAATCATTGCTGCTTTTCCATTCCCTTCAGTGGGCCCCAACCAGCCAGGTTTCCAAATCTTTCTCGTTTGTGGCATCAGCTCTTCCAGAGAGGGTGGTCAGTCACGGACCAGGCTCCCGGGGAAGTGGTCACAGCACCAAGTCTGCCAGAGTTCAAGGAGTGTCTGGATGACACTCTTAGTCAACTGGTTTGGTTTTAGGTCATCCAGCGAGGAGCGGGGGGTTGGACTTGATGATCCTTATGGGTCCCTTCCAGCTGGAGAGACTGCGTGATTCTAAATGCGTCCCTTGTGCTGCTTGTTTCACAGCCACCGAGTTGTGAACAAACCCGGTCGTCAGCCCACCCCGCTGCAGCGCGTGCTGGAAAAGGTGTGTGCGGTTCTGTAGCTGAACTAGGGAATGAGTAGTTGAGTTGAACTGCTGCTACATTTTGGTATCTCAGTTTCTCAGTGTCTAGTGAACCAAGCTCCTTCCACGGGTATAGTACCTCTCCAAAATGTTGATGCTGCCTTCGAATAAATGGCCTGCATTACCCGTGAAATGGCAAGCAAGGACTCCTGAAGCATAAGTAGCCAACTCTATGCTCCCACACACAAAGGAGAGTGTAAACCAAGAGGAGTAATTTGGAGAGGTTTGGGCTGAATTTCAGTTAAATTCTTGCTGTTTGTATTAGGCAAGAAGCAAGTCTTTGGTAGGAACTTGGAAGAAAGTGAAGATTATTGCAGTGGGGGAGATGAAGTTTTGCCTAACTATTTTCTTGTATTAATGGAAGGAACAGGACGAGTTACTCATAAAATATGTATCACTTTAGCAACTTTTAATAATTATGTATTTGGGCACTGTCCTGACAAGTGTGTGACAATGGGTTATGAGGTGTTACACATAATTCTGCATGGCATAGTATTTTAATCTCTGCAAAGGTCCAAAAATGAATTCTGTTTTCTTTCGCTTAAGCTGCTCTGCTACTTCTGTTGTTTTGGCTTTTTAATAACTCTCTTATTTAATCAGCAGCATCCATTGCCTGCTTTCCATTTTTTTAAATTTATCTAAAATAAGAAGTGAGAGATGGTCATAACACAGAGCTGGTGTCCTGTAGTGAAATCATATTTAGTTTAGATAAAATACTTAGTGTATCAGGAGAACACTTTAAATCTGTACTCAATCCATTGATTTGTTCAAAACTTGTGACTCTACCTTCTTAGTTCCTTTGCTCCTATTTGATGTTGAATTTGGAACATAGGTTTGGGGTTTTTTTAATTGTTTTCTGTTAATGCCAGTTGGGTTAAAAGAGTCAATTATGATCTGCCTGAAAAAAAAGAAAGTATTGATAGTGTAGAATATGTGGTGTGTTGCTGCTACATACCAGAGCCTTCACAGAAAAGTCTCACATGTTGTTTAGCCTCAAATACTTGTTTTCAGTGTAAATCAGTTGTTTGTCTTGGAGCCTGCGGAGTGGCAAAACAGCTTTGCACAGTCAGGGCCTTCCTTCTGTTGGATACACATACACTCACACATATGTTGTGTATATATATATAGATACTTGGTATAAAGCAGCAGAATTAAGGTGGAACTTTGAAATATTGCCTATATAGTATACATAGAACTGCAAAACTTTTGTCTCTGACTACATATATGAACATTTACTGAAAGAACTTACAGCTCAAGGCTGGAGAATGTTTTTGCAGTGTTTAGGGAGCCATACGCCTCTGTTCTCCCTTAGGTGCTGTGTAAGTTTGTATGCAGTGTGCCTCATGCCATGTTTGTTTATTTAAATTTCCCAGTGAAGCAGCTTGTTGTGTGCCATTTTTCTACAGTGCGGTCTGTTGTCTTGTTAGCAACTGATTGACTCTGAAGGCTGATTTGATGGGCTTTACCGAAGAAGGTCTTCTGTCTGTTGTCCTGACCCTACAGGGGCTCTTGTTTGAGTGGGGAATAGTTTTGGGGTGAAGTTCAGTCTTTTTACCTCCATACTAAGAGAGAAAGTGACATGTTTCAAAAATGACTCCAGAAAAGAACGACTTTTTTGGCTCCTTTTGCATATCTAGATGGGCCTGGGCACGTTCCAGTTCTCAGAAGAAACAACTTTCTCTGTTGTTGGTACTAAAGACATGGAACATTCTTCTGAAGTTATCTCACCATATCTCAACACGTTTCATTGTTATGCCAATATGCCCTGAGATCTCTTGGCCCAAGTGGGGCTGTAGAGGCCCAGTAGATTACAAAAAACTGTATTTTGGAGCTGGTGTGGCTTTGGCCTTCCCAAACAAGGACCACATGGCTGGTCTGGAAGTCACTGGTGACTTTGCTTCTTGTACCCAAGGAAACAATACCGGTTTTATAGTTCCTATTCTCAGCAAGAAAAAGTAGTCCTTAGTACTGAAGCCATCCCTGCTTAGGACCATCTTATTTCAGGTTGTTAAGTAGCTGGGTCATCCCATGTTTTTATAAAGGAACTAAAAAATCCGAAGTGTTCCTCAGTTTAAATTCCTGGGATGAATGACTCAGACAACTGGGGGGCTTGCCCTGGTGGACCCCCTATTTGAACCTATGGTTTCCATATTCTTGGTAATGAAATGCAATGTTCCTGATAGCCATTACCTCTGCTAGACACAGGGAGACGCTCTCCCTCACATCCCTTTCTGTTGTCTTTCAGCCACATTTCTCCATTCCTCTATCGTGTTCATTTCAGAAGCAGTGGGGGTTTCGTCTCGGCCAGGAAATTGCTTCACATCTTTTTCTTGTGCTTGTAGAGCTAATTTGTCTGTCACAATCTTGATATCAGAAGGCATTTTGATATATATTTTTTTTCAACTGCATACATTCAGACCTTCGAACACCTGTTAAGCTGTTCATTTCCCCTGGGGCCGTTCTGTCCAGGTGTTCCCTATTTCTAAGCAGTGACCATACAACAGGATAGTAGTCTTTGTTCAGGCCTTCCGTGAAATAGTTTTAGGAGGTTGGTGATCAAGGTGGGTTCTGCCGGAGCTCAGATGACTCCCAGAGCAGCGCTTGAAGAGCTGCTGCGTTCTGGTTATCCCTTGCGCATCTGCGTGCGGCCTCATCCACGCTTTCACAAATCAAAAATCAGATTTCACCACACAAATTTCACCACTAGAGCCGATGGGGGGTCATCTGGCGCGCTGATAGGATACACAGTGTGATACTACACACAGCGCGGTGGGGTTCTTTTTGAGAACCTTCTCCTGTGTTTGGTAGCTAATGGCTACTAACCTACTAACTGCACTAAAAATGGTGTAATGTTTTTATAGAGTGCATGCCAGCTCACACGAAAAAGTAATAAGTGTATTTGTAGTGGTTGATCTTCAAGAGACATTAGCATCCTGCTTGTTTTTCCTCCCCCTTAAGCATCTACTACAGATACATTCCTGAAGCTGAGAGGTCCTGAAATGCTGAGTATGAGAGGAGAGGGAATCTAGACCATGACAGCTTTGCACACGGCAAGGGAAAACTCCCATCTCACACGGCGGAGAGAAATAAAACCATGTAAGAACTGTGGTTATTAAAGTAGTATTAAAGTAAAATGCAGACACGTGCATTTACTTCCTTTCCGGCATTTCTGTTGTTACTCTTCTGAAGCAGCTGATGTTTTAATTTCGTACAGAGAAGGAACTGAAATGGAGCAGTTTTGTCGTGTATGTTCATGGGAGAGGGCAGGTCGTGAGTATATGCTGAAAAACCCAGGTGTCCCTTGGTCTTGCATTCTGTGCACACCTGTGAAAACGTTAATTGGTAAGAACTCCAATGCCTGTTGGGTTGTGCCTCTTATTTTTGCTCTTACACATCTACATTTTTAATGTGCTGAAGTAGATTGCCTGAAATCATCCTGAAAACAAGGCTGCAAGATTTAAGCATATTGTAGTTTTCCTTATTTGGAATGTGGTTCTTACTTTTCTTCGTATGGCGTAGGTTGCTGTGTAAATGGTCTTAGTGGCTATGAAGGGGAGAGATACCAAACGAGGGAGAAAGTTCAGATCCCCATGGGAGAACAGAGTGCACTGTTGCTCTACATAGCAAGCAGCATCTGAGTTCAATAAAAGATTGGCAGTAGCGATGGAAAACTCCTTAGAACGTGTGATGTGCTAAAAACAAAGTCAGTGCATACGCTGTATCCATTTGTGGTTTTTGTACATTCTCAATTTCTTATGTTTCTGCCATGGGTTCCCATCTGCTCTATGCTGTTCCTTCTTACTTTTGTCTAATAGCACAAATACAAATGAGGAAACCCAAGTTCATCTCAAGAAAAAGCCTAAAACTCTTAAGGTTCTGCCTGTTTTGTCAACAGCAGATGCACTGTGCTATATGCTGTATGTTCAGTGGCCCAGGAGGCTTTGCTGAGCAGCAGTGATTTAAAACAGCCCCTGAGAAGGAAAGTTCATCTCCCACCATCTCTGGAATATGCACCTGTTTGCACAGATCTGCTGTGGCTGAGAGCCAGAACTGTACAAGACAAAAACTGATAAGAAATGAAATATGGTGGAATGGAGCCAGGGAATAAATGCACTTTTCAAACCCTGAGGATATCCTAGGAAAAGAGGGGTCCAGAAGAAATGCCTTAAAACATGCAAAATTGCAGGTTCTTGCAGATGGCCTTTTTAAGTGATGCATTGCATTTGAGATATTGGTGGCGTTTGGGTGATTTATTGAGAAAATGTCTCTATGAATAAAAAATTAAAAGTATTTCAGCCCTCTGCAAAGAGGAGTAACTTCACTGAACACTGCATGACCAGTCACGTGGTGACCAAGACACACATCACTTTTTCTCCCAAAGGGAAGCAGTATAAATTCACATTGCTGAAAGGAGGCGGGTATTTGGTTTAGATTCTAGCAATGCTTCATCCCCTCAGCTGAGGGAGCTTGTGTCCAGGGGAGCACTTCGGCCACTTGGGAGGAAAGGTTTGGTGATGCTGAGGTGGAGCAAGAGGTCAAGGGAGAAACAAAGAGCTCCAGGTAGAACAGGCACGGATCAAGGTTAGCCTGCCAGTCACGGGTTTAAATGTGCCGTAGTGGATGGAGGTGATTCCTGGGGTGGAAAGAAGCTGCGAGCTAAACTCTCTCCTGGCCAGGTGGTGATCCATAGAGCACCTTGATTCAGGCCATGTTTTAATTAGATTAGATAAGGAATGGGTATTCTGGCTGCTTATCCCCAAACATGAAGATCTTCTCTTGCACCTATAAATAGCCTCATTCTAGGCTTAGGAGGTGTCAATGGTGGTTGGATGACTGGACTCGGAAGGCATTGGTTCAGCGGTTACTCTGCCTCAAGGCCGGTAACAACCGGGGTACCGAGGGATCTGCCCTGGGATGGGTTATGTTTAACATCTTCATCCATGACCTGGAGGTGACGGCAGAGTGCTTGTACACATCCCAGAGGACACAAAATGGGGGCAGAGGGACAGTCAATATGCTGCTATACAGATGCACCTATAATCCTTGAAGGAATGGGACCACCTCGTGAAATTCAGTAAGGGCAAATGTGAAATCCAGCCCCTGCACAAGAAGAGCCCGTGGCAATGAAACAGAGTAGGGGACCGACTGGTTGTGGCAGCAGCACTGCTGAAAATCACCTGGGGGAGCTGGTAGACAGCGCTGTGGGATGTATCAGCAGGAGCAAGGCCAGCAGGTGATTAGGAGGTGGTGATTATCCCCTCTACTCAGTACTTACTAGACCACATCTGGACGCTGTGCTCAGTTTTGGCACCTCCAGAACCCAAAAGACTGATAAATTCTTGTGAGTTTGGTGGACAGGCCACCAAAATGGTCAGAGCCTGGAGCACAGACCCTGTGAGGGGAGGCTGATGGAGCTGGTTTTGGGGGACCTAAGAGCAGCCTTGGTGATACCTGCCGGGAGGCTACCGAGAAGATGGGCCCAGGCTTTTCACAGCAATGCATGGTGGGAGGAAGGGAGACAAAGTCAGAAGCTGAGCCTGGGTGTAAGGCTGGACATACGGAGAAATTCAGGAAGACAAACTGACCACAGTGGGATCAGTCAAGCAGCAGAACAAGTTGCCTATGGAGATTATACAGTCTCCCTCCTTGGAGATTTTAAAGAACCAGCTCCATAAAGCCCTAAGGAACCTGGCCTGACCTCATGGCTGACACTACTTTGAAATGGATTTTGGACTAGAGACCTCCTGAGGTCCACTCCGGCCTGAATTATCTCATGATCCCATTCCTGTGGCAGCATAGCTTATGAAGTGGGAATCAGGAAACAGGGAAACTTTCCCTGACTTCACAAATTTAGGTCACTCTAGCATTCAATTTTTATTCCACCTGCCATTTAGCATCACAGTGGATGAGTGTTAGCATAGCTCAGAAGATAACAAATACAAAGCCAATAGATTGGTTCATCTTAAATATAATTGCAAGTCAGAAAAATTTATCTTGGGTTCAAAATAGCTTATCATATATGTGTGTGTATATGCCTATATATATATATGCATGCCTGCACACGTGCAGGCAACTCGAAATTGGGTTTTTACTTCTAGCTGACTTCTAGATACTATTACCAGGAATGTATGTTTTGTGGTGTTAATGCAGTATGCATTGTTATTATTATAAGTCATGTAGTATATTCAATGCCCTGTATGACCACTGGCTTAATTCCTGGTTCTCCTAACTCAGTGAGTACTGAATTCCAGTCTCAAGATACTGTGGTGGATGTGGGATCTGAATAAGTGAAGAACTATTTAGCATAATCAGGTTTGTTTAAAGAATTTTAAAATCATTTGATATAGCAAGATGGATGTTCCTCGACAGATGATTGACAGCCCCATACAAGCACTGGCTGGCCGAGGGCACGTGCCCTGCTGTGGTGAGGATGTGCCACAGGGCACAGACTGGGGCAACTGCCCCTGTGGTGTGGGCAGCCTCAGCCCAAGATCAGCTCTGCAGGGCTGGGGCTGAGGGATGCTGGGGCCTGGAGAGATGGGCTTTTGCTCACAGGAGCTGTGTGCCTGGGAGAGTCTGTGCCGCCAAGCAGCAGAGCTGTGGGAGGAAGGCAGTGGCTGCACAGCATCAGGGAGGACAAGAAAGACCAACCAGACCTTCTCCAGGACTCTGCAGGTGCAAAGCCTGAACCCCCACAAAAGCTGCACTGAAGGAGGTACAGGTAGAGTCTGTTGGGTGGGAAAGCAGGACTCTCACTATGACACAGGCCAGGAGCTGGTGGCTTCTGGCCCCAGAAACATGGCTCCTGTTTCCCCTGCAGATCTGCTACTAGGGACGGGATTCAGTGTCTGGTAGCACACCAGAGGCTGGAAGCTCCCCCAGTACCTCAGCTGGTACCTGCCGCCTGTTACGGAGGCACACCAAAACTAAACTACACAGGTGATAAACTTGAACCAAACTTTATAATAATCAAAAATCATTCCATAGGAAACCAATTGGAAATGGGGTTTATCCAAATTCATTCCATGCTCTGATAACATTTAGCAAACCACAGGTTCAGAATACCAGTTGAGATCTTATTACTGCACATCAACACACAGGAACGATGCACACTTGCTCACAGAAATGAGAACTCTCAAGGGCAGCCCAGAATACTCGGTCACTCACCCATAAGGTGAGTGGATAATCCAGAATATATGATCGTTCATCAAGATGAGGGCACTCAGTCCTCAAGGAGGTTTCCTTAGGCAGTGTCCCAACCCAAGGGGAGAGTCCCTGACTGCAAACTCGCTGCTCCAAGGAGGACCGACTCAAATGGGGTCTCTGACAGGGCCCCATTTATACCCTAGTTGAATCTGATCTGTGGTCTAGGAGCTTCTCTTGACTGAGGCATTCCATTGGCTAAGGGTCCTGTCTGTCAGCCAAGGGGTCCTGCCTTTCCTGTCCCCCAAGTGGGTACCTGTGTTGGTACATGATGGTTGGCACCCAACCAAAGGGTGTGTGTGTGACCAGAGTCACTGCGCAGGGTCTGTTGGTTAAGAAGGTCAAGAAGTTTCTGGTGTTGGAGGTGTGTGGGGGAGGCACACCTGCCACACTGGCCCAACCTGGCATATAGGGAGCCTTCTGGGAGCTTGGATCCTGCTTTTCCATGTGGGCACCAACAATGTGCCTGGGGAGCCAAGGAATGGCAGGGGAGGGAAATGGTGACCCACCACCAAGTGACGGATCAGGTTGGCAAGCAAAGTGAATCAACAAAAAAAGGGCTGAAAGGGGCCAATTTGGAGAGCATACACACGGAAAAGGAAGTACCTCCGGCAGAGCTTTATGGGGGATTGTCTCATGCCTCCTCTGGGAGACAGGGCTGCATGGCTCTCTGAAGTGCAGGTGCACTAACGCACACGGCATGGGGAGCAAACAGGAGAAATGAGAGGTGTGTGTGCAGTTGTGGGGCTCAGATCCAACTGAGATGGCAGAGATTTGGTGAAGTAGCTCACATACAAGCTCTTAAGAAAGGTTAGAACAGGCAGGGGAGGAGGCGAGTTGCCCTGTATGTGAGTGCAGCAGGGGTGTGTGGGGCTCTGTGGGGAATGGATGAGGAGCCAGTTGAGAGTTTATGGGCCAGGATCAGCAGGCAGACCAACGTGGGTGACATTGTGGGTGTCTGCTACAGGCTGCCTGGTCAGGAAGAAGTAGTAGCTGAGGCCTTCTTCAGACAACTGGAAGAAGCCTGATGTTTGCAGACCCTGGTCCTTGTGGGGGACTTCAGCCACCAGAGGTTCATTCCAGGCTCAAGTATTCTGTGATTCTGTATTACACTCTTCTTTCTAGGAAACCTCCAATGAAAATACTAGTCATGGGAGTGAAGCACTAGAGAATTACGTAAGGAGTTGAGCATTTGCTGTAGTTGAAGATACTTAGCTGATTTATCTCATCGTACAAGGACCAAGGATGTCTGGAGCTTGGCCATGTGTCATCTGACATGTTCTTCCCTTTTAACAGGGATGGTAGTGATCTGGCTACTGCAATGTGCGTAGCTGCTTATAGCAGAGCAAGCATGTTAAACCTTTCCTTTTCCATCATACATAGGAAGACAAAATTTTAGCCCCTGCATCTTGAACAGAAAGATCATGTTGCCTTCTCTTCAGCAGTCTTTTTATCCCTCTAAATTGGCCAAATCAAGAGACTGATGGCAGAGCTGCTGTGCTGGCAAGAACTGGAGATAAAAGCCTGACAGAGCACCCTCTACTTCACTGCAAAAAGGTTTTATTTAAACTCATGGTTTGTTTTTCAGCCAGTCCTCTCCTATAGCATTTGACACTCCCAAGAGTTATGTTCATGGGTCAACAGGGTGTTTTATTAAGCAGACACAGTACCATAAGTAGGGCTGTTTCCACTAATATGGGATTCCCTAGGGATAAGTCTCTGTGTCCCTTCTCCATCATAGGTCTTATTTACTGAAAAAAACAAGCAAACAAAAAAAAACCCAACAGACCTTTTCCTGTGTTACATATTTAATAGTCATTGGCAAGGATTGTAACTTCCCACTAGGATGGCATACAGTTTTAGGATGTAGGAGGTGCCAGTGTGTGTCATGTGAATATCAGAAACCAGGTCAAGCTCAGGACTTCATGACCATAATGGCATTTGTTGGGGAGAGAGGCTGAGATCAAAGAACAGAAAAGTGGCTGGGAAACCGTACTGTTCCAGAGAGACAGACTGCCTCCAGTAGTGGCCAGGGGAGAGTAAGAACAGGATAAGAGTATATAGTAACTCCCCCAGACATCCCTGTTGCTGTGAGCTATTTTCAGTCCAGAGGATTTCCTGAGCTTGTTGCGGTTTAACTGTTTAGTAACTTGCAATGGATCCCTCTTCCAAATCCAGTCTCCCTTTCAACACAAAAAAGCTACACGTGCAGGGTGCTCCTCGGCAAAGAGCTACAGCGTGAACTGCCTGTGGGTCTGTGTTTCCGAATCCAGTTCCTACAACCTTTGTTCAACCATTCCTAGTTCTGGTGGTGGAGGACGTGCTGGAGGTCAGCCCTTGACCACCCTCCTCACACCACTCAGACTTCTACAGCACTGCTTTGGTTATCTGTGTTTGGGATTTTCTGAAGGCTACAATAAAGCCATCCTACGTCTTTCAAAGAAGACAGCAAGGATGATCAAACTTTTCCAGTTCTGCTGTTTCATTTTGACATGAGGGGACTGGAACTGCCCTCAGTTTTGGCACAGCGGTGGTTCTTTATTCCTTCTAATAACTCCTACCACCCTTCTAACAATTCCTAGCACTGGGTTGTCTTCTTTGAGCACTGAGCTTGTTTTAATGAAAGTATCTACCAAAATGCCAAAATGTTGCTCATGAATAGTAACAGCCAGTTGAGGGTGTATTAAGAAAACTCTGTAGCTGTAGGAGAAGTTGAATTCCTCCAGCAGGGATTGCAATCCTCTGCCTTACCCAAGGGAAGTTTAAAATGGCAGAAAATGCGAGGAAGAGAGACAGTACTTCCTCACACCTTTGCTTCCTTTAACTGCTGGCTGCTCTTCTCCACCTTGGACAGCTGAGACCTCTTGCTTGGGATCATGAGCACCATCTAAGACTGAGGTGTCTGCACTGCTCACAGCCTAACACAAGTAGGTGAGCCACTACTTCATTATCCGAACCCAGGAAAGAATTTCTTCAGCCCAAACCGTTCAATTTCACTTTCACCCATGTTCTTATTAAATACCTTCTACCTATTAAATAACCCAAAATTCCTCAGTAGCTCTATTACTTTGCCTATATGCAAATTTTTACAATATGTTGTGTGTCAAAGTTTAGTTAGACCTTGAAAAGTGTCTGCCACGACAGTTGCATTTGCCACTTCAATATCAACCTGGAATTTTTGTAGGTTAACTGCTCCTTTCTATTTACTCTTCCATTAGAAGATGAATTGACCAGTTTTGCAAAGCACACACCAAAATCAGTAGGGTGGTTTTTGTTTTCAGTGGGAAAAGAAAACTGCCCCAAAGCAATCTCTGTTTCACTGAAACAGTGGTCTGGCTTTTGTTGCTATGGAAAGGGTCTGCATTTCACACTTGCAGGAACGGTATAGTATTTAATGAACTTACTAGCTGCTAATGAGCTAGCAGCACACACAGAATGACTGTAATACTGTGACATGCTGCTACTGGATACTCAAAAGCAAAACTTTGTAGGCTCGTAACACCTGAAGAGGGAAGACCTCATCAGTAGGGCCACCCTGCTAGCAGGAGCTCCCAGTACTTCAGTTAAAAACAAGCAGGTTTCTTCCTGGCTGATTCTTTGACTTGGGTTTCACTTAGCCTGTGGTGCTCTTGTCTGCTGACACTTCTGTGTCTGTTTGTTCCATGTTGTGTTATGGGATATGAACAAGACAGGCTTTGTCGTCTTGATTTTATTTTTCCCAAGTAAATGTACATTCCCAAGGATTCTCCAGAAACAGCCTTGATTGCGTGAATGACTTTATAGATGGCTGAATGTGACCAGCAAGGGAAAAAGTGCCAATCCCCCCTCCCTGCATTTCATGTTGCTGTAAACAATGCTTCAACATGTCCACTATTCTGATGGGTAAGATGATGTCGTGATACGTTTTTCTTGGCTATGTTAGTACAGATGTGCACACCAGACTTCGAGAGACTTGAGAGCTTCATGCTGTCATCTGTGACAGAGAGGACTGAGTTATAATGGCTCAAAATGCTTTGGTAGTTTCTCTAAGGTTGAATAGCGTCTTCATGTTGGGATACCCTGGGGCTTATGCCGAGAGCGCTTTGGGCCCCAACTCATGGTGGCCTGATCTGGGGACCTGAGCAGCTGCACCCCAGTCTGGGGTGTCCTGCTCACGGCTGCTGTCCTGACACAGCGACAAGAGGTTGCTCCCAAACAAGGGAGAGGGGCGAGAGGACAAATGCCTGTGCCTTGCCCCTTCCTCACTTAAGCACTAGCTTGTGGCCCCTTGGGCTGGGCTTTGGGCAGGCGCAGGCAGAGGTGCTGGGCTGTTGGCCCCGTGAGCGTTGGCTGAGCAGCTGTTCCTCATCTCCTCCGAGGGGAAGAGGCACGGGGCCAGGCAGGAACCTCCCGCGGGCTGGGTCTGGCCTGCAGACCCCTGCTGGGCTCTGCTGAGCTGGCCCATGCACGCTGTAACTGTGCTGAAGATTATTGGTTTGTGCAAGATTTATATATTTCAATTAGCAGACGTCGGTGTGGGTGTAACCGGTCACATTCTGAAAGTAGTTTCTGCTACTGTTTTGAATGTTCGTATCTATAAACCCAAGACTGTTAACATGTATTAGGTTTGGCACTGTTTCTGAAGTGTTGCTTTAGATTAACGATGATGTTGCATATGCACTGATCCTTTTTTTTTTTTTGATCTAGGAAATTAATGTTATCGTCATCAGCAACAAATAGGCTGTTTGAAAAGGCATAAGGGTGAATTATGTGTGGCTAGTGGGCGTTAACATGAACTGCTTTCTTCTCTGTTGTTTTAAACCAGTGAAATTGCTGATAAAGGGCTTTGAGTTGGGAGAAGAAAGAGCAAGTTCCGTGCCCCCATTTTACAGGCAGGCATCCTCTCTTAGCTATGCATAATGCATTATAAGAAATAGTTTAAAAGCACAATATGCAGACGAGGCAAAAATATTCAATCGTCTGATAATAATTTTGATTGCAGTGCAGTCATTTAAAACTTCGGTACTTTCAGAAAAGAAAAAATGTGGATGCTACAGAATCTGTATGAAAAAAAGAAGTATATGGCATGTGCACAGGGGCTTTAAATAGATAAACAGTGTGGCGATTGATCTGAACGGTGCTGGGTAGGACAGTTGCCCAGGGAGGTGCGGAAGGGAACTGGAGGGAGCATCCATTCCAGGGTACTCCTGGAAGAAGTTAATGAAAGGAAAATAGTTACTTAAAATAATTTAAATATTGACTTGCGATGGTAATTTCCATCTGACTTAGTGGAAGTTCCTTTTTACCCAGATTTTAGTCAATTCTGTGCACATTGTTATTCTAGAGAAAGATTATTTTCTCAAAGACAGTGTTTACAGTTTGCAAGATGATCAAACAGATGGTTTAAATTTGTTCTGATGCTCTGTGTTTTTTCACAGTCTCTTTGTAAGTTAAATAAACTTGAAAACTATCTGCCTAGAACTGTGTCATTTCCCAGACAAGATAGCTGCTTGAGGACATGCCTGTCTTCTCTCTCTAAAGAGATAATCCTTACATACAGTAAATTGCAATGATTGTGCTTCCCTGCCCTTCCAGGACTTTTGCTTCTCTCTCCGCTCTCCAAAATGAACCCATGACCTCACTGCCTCCTACTGTAGCTCCTAAAAGAGGTCCTTCGTCATCCATTGTCCACGAACATTGTCCATGTCCTTTTCTCTTCCCGTTCGTCGCCCCGACAGTATGGATCCTGCCTGCCGTGCCAAAAGGGAGCAGAGAAGCAGGCGAGCATGAAAGAGGTGATATTCCCAGTGTGACAGAAGTGATATTCCCAGTGTGCAGCTATTCAGAAGTCCAGACATTTCCTTTTAGCATCCCTCCAACAGCTCAAAGTCCCTTTTTTTTAACTTGGTGGCAAAGCACCCGCTGCAGCCCACAAATGATAGCCATGCGGGTCGTCTTCTGAAGGGCTGAATTGGTGACTGTTTGTCCATGTGTTACAGGCTGATGCTGGTTTTCGAACTCACTCAAGTTTGTTCAGACCGGCTGGTGTCAGCCCTCTGCAGCAGGCAGCCCTGCCACAGCCCCCAGTCTGCCTCTCAAGCTGTGAATGCAGTTAACAAAGATCTTTTGATGTGCTCACGGAAGTCTTGATGAACTAAGCAGCTCCCAAACACTTATTTGTGCATGACAAAGCACTGAAAAAAAAATAAATCCCTTCTTCCTTTTGGGACTGGGCTGCAAATTCAGCGTTGATTTGCCGTGCACATTGCTGGAGACATTTTAATGATATATGTCTGTTGTCGTTGTGCTGAGGTAGATCCAGGGGTAGATTCTTGTCCTTCACAGAGTTTGGCGGGGTGCTGGGCTAATTCCTTTCCATATTTAATTTAGGCAGAGCAGAATTGGATTGTAATTGGATATATTTGAACTTTTCTTCATAGTTGTTGTCTATAAATCACTGTTAGTACAACCAAATAGTCCTTCAAACCAACACAAAAACTAGCCAAGGATATTAATCTAGTGGGTCTTCGTCTTCTTTGCCTGGCATAGAAATTCAGTGTCAGAAATTAGTATAACTACATAAAACCTGGAAGCTCCCTTTTCTTTCCTCTCCATGCCTTTTGTCGCTTCTTTCCAAGAAAAGGGAAAACAGACTGGTATAGAGATCTGATTCACTTTTTTTTTTCTTATTTCCCTCTCTCCACACTTTATTTGCCTTTTTTGACTAAGATCAGAATCTTTGTTCTTTTCTGATGCGTATTCTGACAGTCTTTGCAGATACTAGTGACAAGTAGAATGAAATACTATTGGAATGAAAGTTTCTTTGGTTTTTTTAGCAGCAGCAGAACAGCCAAAGTGGTGGACCATCTATTCACCCCCTCTTCTGCTTTAGAAAAGGCCTCAGCAATTGGATCCTCCTGAGCCAAGGTAGTTTGTGTGGTCAGACGAGGGTAACAGCTCATAACTGGGATAAGTCTAGTGTAGACACTGCTTATCCCATGCTAAATTACAATTTCCTATGACCCCTGTGTAAAATCCATGGCAGCGGGCATAGCTAATACCACGGTGGTTTGGAAAAGTTAGTAGGCAAAATAAAAAATTCATTTTCAGGATAGGGTTTGCAGTGAGAAGGTCAAGGTAAATTCTTAATAAGCACCTTTTTTAAAAAAATGGTGGTGTATTTTTACAAACTTGCGTAACCATATTTGTACACCCATGAATTTGGGCTCCGCAAGCAGAAGGAACGAGCTGTGAGTTCACTGCAGGTTTGCACATGTTACTGTCTGCTCATGGACATGGCAGGACCTCCTTGCATATACAGGGGTTGGGAGTGCTTGGAGGAAAAGGAAATATCAGGCCGCAACAATCTTCTTTAGGTTTATCTTTGGGTATATTTTTCTTTCACCGTGAACAAATAACATAGCCAGTCTTGCAGGTGTCATAGAGGACCTAAAACATACACTTCTTATTTTGGTGATTTCCCTGTTATACTAGGCTGGATTTCCAAATGACAAAATAAAAAAGTTTTCAATCCACAGATACAGTTCTAGTTCTCAGATAGATAGAGGAAAAGTATCATGTGATATTATCATCTGCTCCAGAGAGGGAATGAAAACAAATATATGCAAATATAAATATTCTGGTGCTTCAGTTGACCCTTTCCTGTCAGCAATAAGTAGACACCCTATGGTATTCATGGGGTAGGAAGAGGGAAAAGATCCACAGCAATTCCTGCAGCTTTTCTAGTTTAATAAGTCTGTGGTCATAAAGTCTTGCACACCTGATGCTGGGGCTAGAGCCTGGCCAAAGCCTCTCCTGCTCTCCTGAAGGGTATGATCTGCACACTTGGTACATCTCTCCTGGGTTATAACTCGCCAGATCTCTGAACCAATGTGTGTGGCTTTTTTTTTCTCCCAAAAAATCCTGGTTTTGTTCTGTAACAAATAACTTCTCTCAGTCATTTGGGCCAATGCTCCACTACTGTCTTGGGTGAGACCTTCATTGGGCATTCATTATTTACACTTCTGTGCTCCAAAATGGGCACTGGCAAATGTGTAGTAATAGGCAAACGCTGTTGTAAGAGTTTCTGGCATAATCTTATGTGACAGGAGAGCAAAGGGATGTGGGGAAAGCTAATGGAAATACCATTAGGACCACTAGTTAGGGACATGCTTCTGGGAGCCAGGTTTATCATGTGTTTGTAAATGATCAATTGATTTTCATGGGCTGCCTGCTTAATGTGTTCAAGGACCTACTTAGGGATGCAGATTAACAAGGATTTTAATGAAACACTAAAAAACCTCTCAGAAATGGCCATTTTCACTTTTTTTTTCTCCAGGTAAATATTTGTGAGCTTGTAATGTAATGCTGGCCTAGAGCTGGTTTGGTGCTACTGAGGATCCATATGGTGCAACAGGTATGTTTTTGGTGAGGAGAGACTGGATCAGGTGCCAAAGATGCGGCACTGGTGTGAGGCTGCGAGTCCTGGAGGAGAAAGGGAGCCATGGTGGGAAGGTGGGGACGAGCAACTCCCTGTGTTAAAGGTGCCTTTGAAGTAAAACTCTGCGAATCCCTGGATTAAAGCTGACGGGACTGTCCTGTGGTGGTTCACACCGTGTTGCTTGTTGCTGTTTCGGAGGGTCGCTGCCCTCGGCCAGCATCGCTGTTTCTCAGAGGGTGGCGAGGTTGGCCGGGGAAGGTGGAAGGGCCCCCGGGCTGCTCCTGTTACTCGCCACGCGTGTGGCGGGACAGAGCCGCCCTGCTCCCGGCCGCCCTCCCGCGCACCGCCCGGACACCGCGGCACAGCGCCGGGGCGGCCGGGACAGGCGACGGCCGGCAGNGGAGGGGGCGCCGGCCGCCGCTTCCCTGAGGGGGTAACGGCCGCCGGCGAACGGGCTTTCAACGAGGAGACCCGGGAGGTCTTAAAACGCGATTTGCCGCAGTCAAAACTTTGTTCCGAGCTTTCGAAAGCTCCTGTATGTCTCGCTTGGGCTTTTCTTTCCCTCTCTGGCGCACATCTTGGTGTCTGCCGGCACCGCAGCGTGGAGGCCTGAGGGGAAAACATCTCCCGGGTGCTCCACCCGTGCTGTCACGGTGCGGGGGCCGCTGCAGCGCAGAGCTCGGCCCGCCGCCCCGGCCCGCCGCCTGGAGAACCGGCCTGTCGCGTTTTCAGTACTTCATGCGTGCTGCCGGGGGACATGCGGCCGCAAACTGAGGCAGCAACCTCGGCCCACTGACCCGTGCTCAAGGCGGTTAGCACCTCATCACAATGTGTGCACCTCGTGGTATAATAATGTTGTATACGTGCACCTCATGTTATAATAGTATTGTATATAATATGTGCTAAGGTCTGTGGCCTAAGGCCTCTTTAGCTTGGAGGAGACTGAGGGGTGACCTCATTAACGTTTATAAATATGTAAAGGGTGAGTGTCACAAGGATGGAGCCAGGCTCTTCTCGGTGACAACCAATGATAGGGCAAGGTACAGTGGGTACAAACTGGAACACAGGAAGTTCCATTTAAATTTGAGAAGAAACTTCTTCTCAGTGAGGGTGACAGAGCACTGGAACAGGCTGCCCAGGGAGGTTGTGGAGTCTCCTTCTCCGCAGACATTCAAAACCCGCCTGGATGCCTTCCTGTGTAACCTCATCTGGGTGTTCCTGCTCCGGCAGGGGGATTGGACTGGATGATCTCTCGAGGTCCCTTCCAATCCCTGACATTCTGTGATTCTGTGTGCTCCTGGGTACAGGCTTGGATGAACAAGGTTCGAAGTAGGATGTGTGCGGGTTTCAGATTGGGATATTTTTACATAAAAATATGTTATTTTTGTACAACGCCATTTTTTTTTTCCTCTGGAGCTGCTGAACCATCTAGTACCTAGTGTATTGCATTAAAATTAATGGCTCTGGTTTGTAGAGCTGTTCTCCTTTCCTTAATAATGTTAAAGGGGGGAGATGTAAAGTGAGTGATGTTTCCTTTTTTTTTTTAAAGCAAGCAATGCAGTCAAAATTAAAACTGGTTGGAAAAACATAACCTTGAAGCAGAATATGTATATATACACACATGAAGGGGAATTTGCAGGTAAGTTAATCACATATGGCAAAGATATGCGTGTTATCAAGTGCAGCTATCCAAAATCTTACATCACTATTTGCCATTATAACATGCAAGTGCATGATTTCCATTCAAAAATAAATCAAACACCAAAGGCTGTCACTGTAAATTGCTTCTAGTTGCTCTTCAGAATAGAAGCCTTTTTCATCGTTTTCCCTCCATTTTACTGACTTTTCTATTTCTCCTTTTTCTCTCATTTTTCTCTAATACAATGGGGAAAAAAGTAAAAAGCTTACATGATTTTTAGAGAGCCACTTTTAACAATAGAAAGAAAACCTCTTAAGTACAGCATTTCCCAAGAAAATGTTATGAGCAATTAGGTTTCAGAAAATAAGCAGCCCAACCATATCTTGGAAGGAGCTTGTCATTTTTCAGATTGTCATAATCACTGGGACTGAAACATCAGTTTCAGTTTTATGATGCAAAAATATGCAACTTGATTTTAGCAGGGAAGTGACCTTCCTCTTGTATAGACACTGGTGAGAACAATGTTGCTCAGCGTTGGCATTTGTGTTTACTGACATAAGTTATTGAGAGCCATAAAAACACTCCAACATTTAGGAAACAAACCTTATGGTACAAAACTTACCCAGCTCTTTGGAGTGATGAAAGATCATAGAATCATGGAATCATTTTGGTTGGAAGAGACCCTCAGGATCATTGGGTCCAACCATAATCTAACCTAGCTCTAGCATCAAACCATGTCCCTAAGAACCTCATCTAAACATCTTTTAAACACCTCCAGGGATGGTGACTCCACCACTTCCCTGGGCAGCCTGTTCCAATGCCTGACAACCCTTTCTGTGAAGAATTTTTTCCTAATATCTGACATAAACCTCCCCTGGCACAACTTGGAGCCATTTCCTCTCATCCTATCGCTTTCTACTTGGGAGAAGAGACCAACACCCTCCACGATATAACCTCCTTTCAGGTAGCTGTAGACAGCCATAAGGTCTTCCCTCAGCCTCCTTTTCTCCAGGCTGAACAGCCTCAGTTCCCTCAGCTGCTCCTCATCAGACTTGTGCTGCAGGCCCCTCGCCAGCTTCATCGCCCTCCTCTGCACTCTCTCTAGTATTTCAATGTCAAATAAAAGCTACTTTCATTGAGTTTTTGTTGTGTTTTGTTTTTTGGGGGGGGTTGTTTTGTTTTTTTCTTGTTTTGTTTTGTTGTTGTGGTTGGTTGGTTGGGGGGTTGGTTTTTTTTTTTCAATATTGAGGCTATAGCTGAAAGATAATGTGCTGTCTGAAAGTCACTTACGTGAGTTCATCCATGATGGTTCTCCTCACAGCAAGGCAGCTGGAGAGGGAACCAGAGGGGCAGGTTTGTGCAAGTCACCACTGCTGGGTCCAGAGGGACAGCTGATGTTTTTTTGTAGGAGTGAACAAGTGCAGGTCAGTGCTGACCTGTTCTGAGGTGGTACTGGAGATAGTGGCACACAGTTTTCCACAGTGGCAGCACAAGATTCGAAAGACTGGCTGTCCCCTCTTAACATATGTGGCTGTGAGAAGTCCCTATGCTGAGATGGTCCTTCCTGGGTTTTCAAAGCAAGTGCTGTGGTGGAGACAGGGGCTTAGCTGTCCTCTGGGAGGTCCAGGACATGCCAGAAGATCAGAGGAGATCTATGTGAAGATGCTCATCCCTCTCCACCAAAGCTGCCGTTCTGGAACCAATTAGATCCTGCGACTGGGAGCTTGCTGGCCCCAACCTGTGTGTGAACAGCCTTGTAGGAAGTGAGTTACGGTCCATGTTCCCACATAAAGGTGTGAAATCAGCCCTACCAATGCCATGAGCAGGTAACAATTTCTCTGTGCCACTGGTATGGCTGACCTCTGTGGTGTTACTCTCTGGACCTCAGAAACTTGCTGATGATTTTTATATTCTGTGAACACTCTCCTGTGGAGGGGATACCAAGCGGAGAGAGAAGAGCTAATCACCCTGACTTCATCTCTGCCTGATTTCCTCCCTGATTAAACAGGACTGACACATGCTTTGCATGGAGATTAAAGCTACTCTGTCATGGAAAACTGTAACTAAGGCTGATCATCTAGTTCTGTAGAGGCCCCAATGAGCCTAGTGGTGGCTCCAAAGAGCTCCATGCTGTTTGATTTGACATGCATGGCAGAACCCTGAATATTGTGATAAATCTGACAGGCCTTTTAGCTGTGTTCTGATTTGTTTATTTATTTATTTATTTTAAAAAAAGCAATGGCTTGATGTCTAGCTGGTTAAAAAGTGATGGCTAGTTGTTGGGCACTTCATATCACTTAGCTGTCAGAAGCAGTTTTGAGAAGACAAATTTTTTTAAATTAGTATTTCTACTTTTTGGCCTATTTTCACCAATGAATATAAGGAATATGGAAGTCATTGAAGAATAAAATTGGTAGGGACAGAAGTTAGCTTTTCCAAAGCAGTACCACATACAAGGAAAATTTAAAAAATGAGACTTCAAAAGTATCTTTTTTTTTTCCTACAGGAAACATTAGTGTCTGTGCAGGGCTCACCCATGATTGCAGGTTGGGATGGAGTGGGGCTGGGCCCAGGCCCTGTACCTGCCATGGAGCTGCGTTCCTCACTCCTTCGTCACCTGTGCTCAGGGACCTGGTTTCCAGCACTGTGAAAAGCCTTCCATGAAGGACCCCTCCAGTTCTGGTCTCCAGTCAGGCTGTGACCCAGGAGGGAGATTTGTTTCTCATTTCAAGCTTCCCAGGTTAAACTGAGCTTGTCTCTCTCTAGACCAAGGTCACAGCAGAACTCTGGAGTGCAGCACACACCAGGGACTCCTGCAGAGACAGGATTGCTCACCTCTCTGGGGCTAGTGCTGGCTTTCCTCCATGTTCCTTTCTTAGCAGCAGATATGAAGGGCCTGGCTGAATTGGTCTCTACCTTTCAGACAGACATTTAGCACAAGGACACCTGCACCTGCCTCGTGTCATTTTTTAAAAGCCGCCTGGAATCTTCTGTCCTCTAGTGTTGGGCTTCATGACAGGCTGTTAGCAAAGAAGGTGTCCATAGCATACACGAAGTTTTGGGAAGAGAAGAAAGATGAGAGGACCTGCAGAACTGACAGCACTCTCGAACTGCAAAGGCCTTTCTCGCATCTCCAGCGCTTCAAAGCCAAGGTCTGGGCTCAAGTGTCCCAGCAACATCCTCATTGCTGCCAAACACAGAGGGCGTGCTGCTTCTGCGTTCACTGTGCTGCTGCATGGGTAGCAACAGTGTTCATTTGTTACAGCATGGTCCTACTGATGCCTGCATGCTCCTCTGCTGCCACCTCCTATGTCCTTTTCAGAGCTGCTGCTTAGCAGGGCCTGACTCCCTGATCCACGGCAAGTGTGTCTGTTGTTCCCAGGCACGTGACCTTGTGTTTGCGTGCGTTGATTCTCAATCAAAGGTGAGCTGCTTCTGTCAGTCTCTGGTTTTGAGCAAGGTGAGAGTGCAGGACAGGCCTAATGCTCATTGATTAAACAAAATTAAAATATCACTTTTAAACTACATTGCAGTGGCATCCGAGCTCACTGGGAGCAAGGTTCACTTTAAAAATCAACTCCAATGGAAGCTAAAATGTACACTTTGTAGTGCTCCTTTGCATCAAGTCCGTCTTCTCAATATGAGAGAGCCAGGAAAATAAGCAGGAGAAATGTTTTAGGCCCCTATGCAGAAAGACAAGGAGTGCGATCTCCCTCTCATTTTCTCTTCTGATTAGGTTGATCTGTTTAAGATGTGACGTGGAGCCAACTTGCAGAAAAGCAATTTTGTTTCTCAGAGATGAGATGGTCTGAACAGAGGAGACTATCAGAAATGGCAAGGTGTCAGGTGATATAGAGTATCAAATAAAACACAGGATACCCCACCTCCTGTGTGCTCTGTCCTCTGCTCCTGCTGAAGTGAAACGGGATTGTGAAACACTGAAATACACTCACCCGTTAAGCCCCACATCCTCTGCTGAGGGTTCTGAGCACTGCACCTCAGGCTGAACTGTGAATCCTCCTCAGCATGCCCAGGGTCAGGGTTAAAGGGAAGCCAGGAGCTGCCTGGTGTGCTTGTCAGATCAGCCCCTGTTCCCATAAGGAACACAGTTCTGTGCTGTCTTCTTAAGGAAAAAAGGGGAACTGCAAGGTTTATTGTAGTGTTACTGGTTAACAAAGTTCAGGGGTGAGAAAGGGCAATGAGGATGAGGTGATCACGAGAAGCAGCGTGAGCAGCAGTTGTGACCTCCCAAGCTAACTGGGAAAGAGCTTGCAGGAGCATAAAAATGCTCGTGTTAGATTGGGATTTTCTTTAGACTGCTGAAGAGCTGTTTACTTGCTCTGACGATTGCCTCTGGCCAATTTTAATCTTGAGAGTATGCCTGCCTTGTTCTCTGCTTTGATCTCTTTTATTCCGAGTCAAAACACAAAGATGTTATTAAGATAAATTAGTAAAGACAGCTCAGGAACTGGGTGGGAAGCGCTGATCATCATCTTCCCTGGAGACAAAGTAATCCCCATGCTCAGTCAGTTCAGAGTATGTAACAGTCCTGAATGACTGCTTTGAAACATGGGAAAACAATGGTGCTCTATGAATTGATTGCATTTGGCCTAATTATAGAAGAGCAAGTTAGAAACAACTTGGAGAGAGTGCTAGAAATGTGCAGTACAGAACAGGCTAGCATGGGCTGAGTAACCTTTATGCTGTAACATTAAATACTCTCTCTCTAGGCAGGCCGGATTTCATTAATTGTCCTAAGCAAAGGATTGGAAGTGCTCTGAAGAAAAATGCTGTATGAAGTCTAGTAAAGAAAAACACATGGGAGTGTCTGAATCATGTGGCAATGTTTCCATTTGAGGGCAGCCCTCAGGAATTGTTTGGTTTTGAGCAAAATGAATGGAAGGTGCAGTTTGGGCTCTCTGTGCATGCGGTGCTGCTGTGCTAACAGACCCGTTTGGGAGCACATAAATTAAGCTGGTTAACTTGAGCAATTGGAGTTGGCAGGTACCCTAAAAAGAAAAGGTAAGTTCAGGAATTATTCTGAAGACAGAGAGGATTAATAGCATCAGGTATTTTGAAGATTCAGATAACAATTTCACTAAGAAAGCTCTGACTTAGGCTCAGCCTACACCTGTAATTCAAACCACTCATATAACAGTTACACTTCTCAGTAATTTCTACTTCTAGAATAATCACTAATAGAAACAATCATCTATTGCCATAATTTCTTCTAAAATGTGCAGTAAAGAATGCTTTTGATATTGCCTATTTACAAAGATCAGTGTAAATCTGAAAAGGTTCAGACTGGATATTAGGAAAAATTTCTTCCTGGAAAGGGTTGTCAGGCATTGGAACAGGCTGCCCAGGGAAGTGGTGGAGTCACCATCCCTGGTGGTGTTTAAAGGTGCGTAGATGGGGTTCTTAGGGACATGGTTTAGTGCCAGAGTTAGGGTATGGTTGGTCTTGATGATCTTAAAGGTCTCTTCCAACAAAAATTAGTCTATGATTTTATGATTCTATGATTCTATGTACAGTTGCTGTGATTTTTATAATTTATGAAAATCCATGAACATTTAACGGTGCCTGCAGACCTGAAAGGCATACATCAGAAGCAGTGGAAAACACCAGGGTATACTGCAGAAAACAGGATGGGGTAGTATTCCAGTGCATATAGCAATGCTCATAACTTTGTGTTGAGCCTACCAGGGAATCTAGCCCTGTTAAACAAAACTTCATGGGTTTGTTGTTTGGGGTTTTTTTGTGTTGTGTTTTGTCTTGTTTTTGTGTGTGTGGTTGTGGTTGTTGTTGTTGTTTTGGTTTGGTTTGGTTTTTTTCCCGGTGGTAACTCCAAGGCTTCTCTTTGACCTGCAGCCTGGTGAGGTGTTGCTTTCCAAGTGTTAGTGGGTGGAAAGTCTAAGCATTTTTTGACAAGTTTCTGCTTAGAAAAACTTGTATTGTAGAGAGCAGTGAGGAGTAATATTGAATATAGGCATCTCTATTTTTGTTCTAGAGCAAAATAGAAATGACAATATAATTGGAAGCTGGGATCAGTCAGGGTAGGGGGAACCAAGAATTTGCGGAAGTTCTCCCTAGAAGTCAACTAAATGGGTCATGTTTGCGACCTTGAACTTTTGGTTAAACATAGCTGAATTTTCATTGGCTTCAGAGTTCTATTCATTTGGTCTAAAATGAAGAATAAGTGAACTGAGAGCAAGCAGGATGTGTTTCTGAGGCACAGGAGCTGCTGTAAGAGTGTGGTAGGGAGCTGCACAGCAGGAGCTAGTTTGAAGCTGGCAAGGTCAGGACTAAGGGAAGAACAATAAAGGAGCTACGGTGTGAAGGATTGTGATTTTCCCCTCCTTCCTCTTTTGTCTTAGACTTTTCCTGTAAGGATGCTGATGAAAAGCACGGCATCCCAATGCTCACTTCCAGAATATGATCAGCTTGTAGTAGAAAATGGGAGTCAGGAAGGTAGGGCAGCTTCTTTCTTGCAGCTGATCCAGTCCTACACACAGCACTTGCTTCAGGTGACTGTTCACTGGGAACCAGCGCTCAGGGCTGATGCAGTGTTACAGTGCAAGTTAGAAGGGTCCGTGTCAGAAATGACGAAACTGGCTTGGAGGTGACTTTTGTGAATAATAAAATAGTAGCTTGCATTTATATGGCACATTTTATCTACACCTGTTGAACTGCGTTGTCATAAGGTCTTAAGTGACAATACTGCCAAAATTAGGCAGGAGGAAGATCAGTCCCAAGTTAAAGATTACCAGGGACTTCCTCAAGGTCATAAAAATAAGTGCTGAAGAACCAGGAAGAGAACTCATTTAAACTGGCTCCTAGGTCTAGGGGCCTATGTGTGGCTCAATATTAAGCCAGGTCCTACTCCTGAAGAAATGCTTGACTATGTGCTCTTAGGCTAAAGTGTGGGGCAAAACAGTCACCAGCAAAAGAAACTTTGTAAGTCTTTTGGTCTGTCTTTTTTCCCCCCTCCCTTTTAAAGCAGGCTAACTTGCTTCAGGATAGGAAGGAAGCAGTAGTCACCAGTTAGCACAGCTAGGTCAGGATAGATACAGCTGTTACTAGTAGTGACGAGAAGTTAATTAATTCCAAGTAAAAATGAAGTGACAATGAAGAGGAGCCTGAATGAGCCAGTTCCTTTCTCTGGGTGTTTGTGAGGCATTGTGACTACGTGGTGGAGCTTTTCAAGTATGGACTGCGTTTGTAGGCTGTCATGCATCCAAACTTTGTGTAGCCCTGTGGCTCAGTATGTACTGTATTCATGGTAACACACATTGCTGTTGTTTGTAAAAGGCTTTGCAGAAGCTCTGTAAGGCCTCAGGACTTAAGCCTTTGTCTGGGCTTGTCTTGGCCTGCCTGGGCCTTTGCTTTAGCTTGTTTAGCTGCAGCAGCAATTTCCTAATGACCAGGTGACTATTACACAATTTGTTCTACTTTTGCTTAGCTTTGTACAACTGTGTAATATAACCGTAATTTTTATTTAGTGGAGAGTAACAAGTAGTTATTTTATATAGAATGAGGAATGTAGGACCCTAGCAAAATGATGCAGTGTAGAGGACTGTAAGTGTGATATCATAGCAGAGACCTCAAAATGAAAGCTACTGGATGCACTGCAGAGGGGCACAGATATGAGATGCCAGCAGATGGCATGGGATGATACTTGGGACCCCAGAGCTGTGAAAAACACATCAGTTGTCAATGGCTAATCATTAAATAAAGGCAGACCTCGAAACTGGGTAGAACTGGTTTTAGGGGTGACAAAGATAACAAAGAGCAAGCATCTAGTGTATGGAAAATCTCACGTGTAGTATGAGGCCACCCACCTTAGGATCCAGGAGGGCAGTGGAAAGGTGAGTGGAACAGTGCAGGAGTAGGAACTGAGAACTGTAACCGTTTCACCTGTATCATTATTGAGACTTAATAGCACTCTCTCTCTTTTTTATTTTTTTAAAAGAATAATTAGATAAGGATTAATAATTCAATGATTACCAGTTAAAGTTTCAGTGACAGTACAATATGTTCTTAGCTTTGCTCATAAGTTGTGTTACTTTTGTCCATACCAGGATTTTTACTGTAACACTTTGAACAAAGTGCATCCAAATATCTTCATAAAAATATTATCATCACACATTCAGAATATTCAGCAAAAAGCTATGGAGGTGAAATAGCTCAGAAATTCCCTAAAGTCAATATGGCATGTTTTTCTTAGCTATTTATTTACAAGAAAATTAATAGCTTGTTTGTTCTGTAGGAGGTGAAACAATGTGATAAAATTCTGAAAAGCTATCACTCTGATTTAGCTTTTTGGTCAAATATATGTCTTTTACCGAGGATATTTGTTATCAGTACTTCAATTAGCTTTGCAAAACTTTTTTTACTCTACACGGCATGTTTTTTGGGGAAGGGAAGGTGAATAGATCACTGGTTATCAAGATAAAAGCTCAGAAGTAATTTGTTAATGATTCCTCCATTACATACAGTAAATACGTCACTCAGATATTTCATGAGGCTGTATTCAAAATATAATGTGTTGTATTTTGTTTTGCATCATAACATGCATATGCTACAAGAAACTTGCAATAAAACAAGATTTATTTTTATTTTTAGAATATGATTTGAATGAAATGCAGTTTGGCACATGTACTATGAGTAAGTATGAATATTAACATACCTTATCATAAAACAAGCCTCTAATTAAAAACATTTTATATGTAATTTACAACAATCTGTGCATTTATTGGAATATGCTCTCATTTTCTAGTTCAGTTTAAATATTTCTCTTGAAAAATCTTCTAGTACATCAAATTTGCTGATAGTGAAATTTTTGTTTGATGAATTTTAATGGCAAATTTGATTCAATATAGAGAGATCTTCATAACTGAGACTTTGGTTCTAATTCTGACAGTGCATAACTTGTTGGTTATCAAGTAATTTTGCATTAAGATGCAGCATGAAGATTGTACCACTGAGGAATATGCATTTTGAGCACCTGAATACTCTGAGAAGTAGAGTTCTGGACTGATTTCTGATACATAGCTTGCAAAGACCTTGTGATGTGAGATCCTTTTTCCACATCAGACTTCCTCTTGCACACATCTTCGGGTTTAAGCTGCAGCCCCAACTTCTTGCCTGAATTATGGTACGTGACTTGCCACTTTGTACTGCGGTACTGGGACTTCAGCCCAGAAAAAGTAGGACAAGCAGTGATGGGAGGAGATTTGACTTCACCAACAACATACCATGTCTTCGCAAATTGCAGGATTTGGCAAGTTAGTTTAAGAGTCCATAAAGACAAAAAACAAACAAAATAAAACAAACCAAACACACAACAAACCAAGGTGAGACAGCAGCCAGCCATCCTCCTTAGCTATTGCTGATACTGCATAGGAAAATTTCATTAAGGACTGTATAGTGGTGGGTCATATCACAGGATCATGCATGGAATGAACCAGTGTCTGTTCCTCTCCCTGCCCCTGCAGTACTTCTCTGCTTGTCTCTGGAAACAGAGTTTATCAGCTCTTATCTGACTCCTGTGTACTGCCAACATGGACTATAGAATGCAGCTGGAAGTGAAGATGGCATTTGAGAAGTTGCCAATTTCATTTCTCTCTCTCCTCACCCCCCTCACCTCGAAGGTTTATGTGTCTGCAAACATCTTCATGTCTCAAGAGTATCTTTACAACATCTGTCACCTTGTTGAATGCAAAGGAAAATATGAGTCCTTTACTGCTAAGCAGAGATGGCAACTCCATGGTAGTTATGCTGAGGATCCATGTGTGTACTCTTAGAAGGACCATTAGGATACTCAACATATCTCAGTAATAACACTGAATTATTTCTGTTTTTTCCTGTACTTCCCATTTACTGCAAAAACATACAGATGATCAAGTAATTACAGAAAATGAAATTTCATAAAAATATTGAAGCTACCTACAAGTTAAGAAAAAGTAGTTACTTTGCATTTTATGCTCTTCCCTGCTGTTCTTGGTGGCATCCTCTGTGTTGGAGCACACCTCCCTCCCTCAGACAGTGTCTGCTACCGCATCACCTCTTTCTTGCTGAGCCACAGCACGGTTCTTTTGGTGGAGCAGGAGCTGCGTCTCCTGAAAGGCCTGCCCACACTTCAGTCTCGTGTCACACAGTTGAAGAAATCTTCCTCCAGTATAGCTGGCACTCAGCCTCCTTGCAGCCATCCTGGGACTTGTGAACTGTGCTTGAGACTTGACAGTGCCACCCACGGCTTCACAGGGGACTCAAGGCAGTCCTTACCTGGAGGCTATAAAAAAACTCACTGGAGCCTCCAGCCTGCTTCATGTGTTTTAAGGATAGATGCAGTTGTTCAGTGAGGTACCCAGAGCACTGGGGCTGCAATACGTAACCATCCCAGATAGGGAAGTAGCTTGGAGCTAATGGGAACTCAGAGTCTAACAACAGAGCTTCTTGTTGCTGTGTAAATCGGCATTGTCTGAACCCCTTCTTCCACCAGCTGACTTTGCTCTTCAGACTCCTGTTCCCCTTCCTCCTGTCCCTGCTCCTCCCTCTGCCATTGTCAGTATAAACAACCTCAGTCCTGACTCTTGTCAGTGACAGCAAGAGAAAAGAGCTGCTCTTTCTGCACAGACCAGGTGCAGGAGGACCATAAGGAAAAAGAAAAGGCTGCCTCTTCCTTTTGTTCCGGACATCCCGTGACAGCCTAGGATTGACTAAGCTGTTGCTTGTTGTGTGCGTCTGTCTGGATATGTGTCTGAGTAAAATTTTTTCTGGTCTGTCCTGAAAATGGCAAAGCCTGGCAGCTTGCCTTGGTCTCAAAGAGAAGCTGTATCCTTCTCCAGCATGTGTGTGCTTTTTGTCAAGGAATGTGGGCCCCCTTACTTGCCTGCCTTGTGAAGTACCTGGAATACACAGTCGACGGATAGCACCTGTCAGCGCATTTCACCAGACAGCTCCGGAGAAAAAAACCAGTTTAAATAATCATCTCTCTCCCCTGTGCATCAGGAAAGAGCAATAAAAAACTAGAGATGAAAGACTATTGAAGCCCTAGGACATTTCATCTCTTTTCCTTGGGGCAAATGCAGGTCTCTTTCCTATAGTAAATACATTTCAAACTGTTCAGTTTTAAATTTATTTAGTGACAATGCTTCTGAGGCTTCCCTGGAGAGGTTATTTTGTAATTTAATAGATGCCACTGTTAGGAATTTTTTTTGTTCTAATTTACTAAGGACTTAGTGGTTTTCATCTTTAAAGTACGTTACAGACATTAAATAATCTGTAGACGGTTACTGAGAGGTAGCTAAGCCACCACCTCTCTCACCCTGAGCCTTTCTGTTAATAACTCTGTGGGAACTCCAACTTAGACATGTTCTTCTGCAGTTAAAGAACAATTTGTAGCATGGTAAAATGCCAGGTCAGGCATAGAATTTTTTTTCTTTCCTGTGTTCTCATTTTAAATCATGTGCAACTTGCCCATCATTTCAGATATTTCCTAACATTCAGCCCTAATGATATTTTTCTTTTGCCAGCTGCATCTCATTGCTCTTAGCTCTACCCCAAGCAACATTTCTTCCTTCACCTTTTGAGGTGTGCAAAGCGTGCATGAATAATTATCTGACATAGCCTCATCATTGCAGGGCCCCGCTCCCTTTCCTTGTTCTGTTGTGGCCACTCTCCGCCTGAACGGCACCATCCCCTGCACTGACACCAAACTCGTCTGGCACCTCTGAGGACCAGCTTGTAGTCACATCTGTGCTTCCTCTCTCCTCCCAGCAGCAAAAGCTGCTTCCTTGCCCAAGGCAGCTACAAAAATTGCTGCTTTCTCTCCTACGTGCGACTCCACATACAACGGCAACTCCACTGCAGCTCAGATCAACCTCCATGTCTAAACACCTCAAAAACTTATCAGAAGGACACAGGTCGTAGAAGATGACACCAGTTCCTGTTAATGTCCCTACGGGAAGGAAAAAGTTGTGAAGAAACTGTGATTGATTGGTGACAAACTGAGTGCCTTTTGTTAGCCTGTTGTCCGAAACGCCCCAGAGCTGGCCTGGGCCCTGCCAACATGCCCATGGCTGGCCTGGGCCCTTGTGTCCCCACCCTGGCTGCTGGGCTGCAGGTGAGGAGACCAAGGTGGATGGGGATCTGCCCAGCTCTGTGCCCTCTGGGGTGCTTCTGCTTTCCTCAGGAACCTGGAGCCAGTGCCAATGTGGGTTTTAAAACAGACTGATTAGAACTAAATGTTTCAGGTCAGAAAGCCTGGGAGGCTGCTTGTGAGGGTCACGCGATGTCCCTTTCTCACCCCTTTGAGAGCTTACACAGGGCCCCAGACAAAAGCATCTACTCTACTTGACTGCTCATGTTTGAGGGCATATGCTTTTGGACTAGATTTTGACACAGAGATACTATAAACCAGATCTTGACCGGACCGGTGGTCCTCTCCCTTCAAGCAGCACTGCCTGTTTTCAGGCATGAATTGCCTGGTCCTTGCCCGTACGAACTGCCCTGTGTTACTGCTGCTTTGCAATGTGTACGCAGCTAAAAATAGTGCTGGCCTTTTAACCATCGCATTGCACACCCAGCACTTTCCTGATAGCAGGCAAACAACCGGTATGTGTAACTAGAAAAATCAAGGTAGTGATCAAAAGAGCATTTGTCTGCTTTGTTTTTCTAGTAATTCCTCTCATGGACTGGGCTGTCGTTTTAAATATAGCAAGTACCTGTGTATTCAGCTTGCAATGCTCCAGATGGCAAGTTCACCTGTTTCACGTTTTATAATCTTGTATTTCAGGGCAGTATTTAAAATTGTTACTTTTTTAATAGTTAAACTCCAGGACAGAATTGCACACTGCCTCAAACCCAATAAATAACTTCAAGCAGTATTTGCTATAGGACCCTGGCTTTTTAATGTTCTACTGTGCCTCCCGCTGTCATTTGGGTCAGCCTGCACAGTGCAGAGCCATATGTTACCGTGACACACCTGGCAGAGCAGATCGGAGTTTAGTTTGATGTTATATTTCAGGTCAGACAGAAAACCCAGTTTCAGTCTCTGTTGTAAGCATATTCAAGTCAAAGTCTGAAAGAAAAATCATCTGTATATTTGGGTTATTAGCTAATCTTCTCTGCTGAATGCCACGGAACATAATACTGTCTGCCAGCTTACTGACTGTAAAACTGGCATTTGAATTTTGGGACAATGATCTTGGATGGAGGCCTGTATCCTGCACAATTTCACTGATAGCACATGCTTTCAATTGGCACCTCCTCTGGAAGGGTTGTGCTCTGTTTTGGTTTTGTCAGCAACATGAACAGCAGTCCTCCTGAGCATCACGAGTCATGAGCCAGTATGTTCCCCTGACAAAATCCCCAAGTTACACTACAGTAGCTGTTGCAAATAGACTTCCAGAAACTATTCCATAGTGCCAGACCCTTGGAGTGTGAACACCTGTTCTGGGTGAAAGTGATGGCACAGGAGGGTTTTGTTGAAAAGTGGTAGAAGCAAGTGGGACATCTGGAGGTGCATCTCCTTGTCCAAAGCTGAAAGGCACAACTGGATGGAGATCCTGTGCCATGAACAACATGGGGCATTTTAACATTATTCCCTGGCTTGGGGCTCTCTGAACTCTTGCTTCCATCCTTTGTCTTTCCCGCTCTCAAATTCTGTGCAACAAAGCCTTTTGGAGTAATTGGTTTACTTCATTTATTTTCATTAGCAAACCTAATGAAAGCAAGACTACTGCAAGTAATCTTAAAATGGTCGCAAAAACTTGGTTTTCAGCATTGTTCTGATCTAGCACAGGCGGACAGTTTCTAGGGATATAAATCAAGGCAATGGAAGTAGCAGAAAATGTATAGACAGGAGATCATTCAATTAAAATGCACGGCACATATAAAATGATCACTGCAAACCATTCTGTTAGTATTCAGTCTGTATGAATTTTATGATTAACTTTGCGATGTAAACAGGAAAATTGCAGTGTTTTAAATTTCTACTAAAAGATGCCAGTACTAATGACCTGTCAGCCTGTGGTGCTGGTCTAGAAGGAGAGTAGATGAAATTTTGCTGTCTCAAGGGGCTTGACTTCCAATGTTCTTGCAGAATAGACAGTGGTAAAAAAGATCCCCCAGGCTGTTTGGCCTGGCTGTACCTCTTACTCTCTGGCACTGTGTTAAGCATGTTTTAAAGTGTGTATCTCTAAATATAGAGAACTGCTTTGCTTTTCCTGTCGTTTAGTTAAATTTCTTTCTCTGTGTTTGGCACTCCTGAGAGGGAATAAAAGGGTTGAAATCACTACTACTTGTATTGAGTTTAGCAGGGTTTACAAGTCCTGTTGTAATTATCTGGCCATCCAACCAGAATGGCTAGAAAAGATGGGACTGCTGAACCTCACTGAAGGAAGCACTGCAGATGCTTGACTGGGTCATATCTATTTATCATGGCTGGTTCATCCTTTCCTAAGATAAACATCCCAGGGCAGTCGGTTTCATCTCAAATAAAAGAGTGTCTGTGCCTCCAGGTGTTCTCCCTGCCACCTCAGCATGTGGTCTAACCTCTGATCATAAACCCCAAAATGTGTTAACTTAAATATGAGTGGTATCACTCAGTGCCCAAACATGGAGCCCACCAAAGCCTGATAGTCACAAAGACAGATGTTTACAAGGCTCAGCACAAATGAGATTGAAATGGACACCTTGTGCCAACAGGATGACAGCCAGTGAAGGGTGAGAAGTAAAGTTTACATTTATATAGCACAAAACTGGAACGTTCCCATGAATCTTCAGAACTTTTGTCCTCCACAACTGTAGATTGCTGGGTGATAGATCTCAGATTTAGTGAGGGCCCTAAAAACAATCCCTAAATGCACACCCCCTCCAGGGTACTTCAAGCTACAGAACATTTCTGTAATACACGAATAAGTGGCTCAATCAATATCCTGCAGAATGAACCTTGTCCCTAGAGGAAAAGGAACAGTGCTGCTTTGCCAGCAACTCTTGCCCTGACAGCTGGTTGTCTTTGTGCCTACTCTCCAGGCAGGGAATTACTTAAAAAGGGTCTGGAGAAAGAGGAAGGGACCAAAAACCCTAACACTTCCAGTGCAAAGGCCCCCAGATTTCATGTGCTATGTGAGCATAGCAGTAGAACAGCAGAGGTGAAGAATATTACCGGTGTGTTACATGAAGCATGCAACTTCAAGCACCCTGTTAATAATGTTTCTATTACATTTAGTATTCCAGCTTAAATTTAAGAGCTAGATTTGCTCAGAAGGTCAGTATAAATAATTCAGAATATTTAGGAGAGTCATGAGAAAATTATTTAGAAATTTTTTTAAACTATGCAGCAGTTTTAGGTTTGTTGCCGTGTTAAACCCTCATAAACATGTTTTCATTAGCATTCTTTTTTATTGAATGCTGAGATTACTGCAAAATGAAGGTCATAACAGAAGTTTTCTACCATACAGAATTGCAAAGCAACCCTACTTACTGTGTGTGCTAAATACTGCCAAAACCTTCCTGCACAGATGCCAATGAGAATAGCTAGCAAGACTGCTGGAAAAATACCCTCACAGTCTGCCCAAATGGACTCCAACATTGCATGTGTGGGCAACCAGGAGTGTCTGGGGGCTTCCCCATGGCTTGTGGCAGGTGGTTGGAGAGATGTTTGAGAGAGGTGGGGGTGACTTGGCCCTGCACAGCACCAAGCTGCCGTGCTCCCAGCAAACTGGTTAGGATGGAGCATTTGCATCCCCAGAAGTTGAGTGTCCTGTTCGATGTAAACAGTTGTGTTTTCAGTCGTTTCAAGCCCTTTGTATTTCTCAGCTTTAATAGTAAACGAGTGACTCTTTCTGAATTCTCTGCAAGTCAGGACTGGGGCCCCTGTTATTCAAGAAGAAAATGCATTTCATCCCCGCATTACTGGATGGCCATGTATGTGCAGAGAGATACAGAAATGCACATGCCTTTTTTACATGGAGAAATTACAGAGGCTAAATTAAACTCCTGTTAAAAGCCTCCTGGATGCAGATAGACTAGCTAACACCTGGCTGATACTGATTTTTTGGTCGTCAGTGACTAGATGAAGCAGGTAGTTTCCTCTCTTGTAGCAATAGTGTGTGCATGAATTGATTTTTTGTAAACTGCGTTGAAAACCTTTAATAGAACACGTAGTACAAATATATTATTTATGTGCCTTTTGCCGTGAGAGTTAGAGACATAAACATTTGCTGTGAAACTGAAGTTATAGCAATTATATAGCTTTTTAGGTTCTTAGGAGGAAAAAAGGTTAGGTATACTGGTTTTGTGATCTATAAAAACAGTAGAAAATGTGCCTAGATTAGTACAATTTGCACATGAAACAGTGACAGTGCCATGTTAACTGGCACTTAGCACTTGAACAGACTGAGGCAGTCCTGAAATTAACAAGTCAATGTTTAAAATAAAGTTAATTTAGGTGGTGCTAGTGACCTATAATGAATGCAAATTCTGTGATGAAACATGGGCATGTGTGGATGTTGGGAGGGAGCAAATGCAGTGATTTGCTTGTGGTGTGCGCAGTGCTTCCCTTCCTCCTTGCTCTGAGTGAGTGAGCCCAAGGGGAATCTGCTTTTGGTGCTTTTACGTGTGAGCTTTTATGGATGAGCTTTCGACTTTGCTGGGGAGAGAGAGAAACACAGGCAACGAGTTGTTGCTGAAGGTAAAATGTCATGTCATTACCTGAGTACAAGTGTTTTTCCTTTTCTCTGTAAATCTCCCCGCGTCGCTAGCTGCTGGCTTTGGCAGGCCGGCCCCTTGCTGACCTTGGACAGACACATGGTAACAGGGAAGTTAAATGGCCTGCCCGCAGTCAGAAAGCAGAGTGTCTCATTCCCAGAAAGTTCCTGCACTTCAGCCTCAAGACATTTTTTCTTTTCCAAAGGCAGGTGCCTTTCTGCCTAGGCAAGAGATATATCTACTCTAGACGTTCACAGTCTAGAAAAAGGGGTTTTCAATCTGTGCTCAGACTGTCAGATTCTGCTGATGTTTTCTAATGGGTCTGTGACAGGTGTTGAGGAAAATCAGAATTATTATCACTAGGCTGAACTTTGCAGTATTGGAATCCTCAGCCCCCCTGGGAGATTTTCACAGTCTCACATATTTAGAAAAGACGGAAAACCACGGTCTTGAGTCATAATTTGTAAGAGCTGGAATAACAGTTCTTACAAGGAAAACTGTGCTTAGTAAATGTATTCCCCAGCTTCCCCAGCTACCTCCTAATGCCACAAGAGGTTCAATTCTAGATGCTTATTTTTATAAATATTGACTCCTTCAATAGTAACTACTTCAATCTTTGTAATTTAATATTATTATTTGTAGTAATGATTATTTGTTATATAATCAAATGTTGCAATCATGTATTGATTTGAAATGCAATATTCTAGTGACAGATTAAATTCCGCATTCTTAGTGATGTGACTTTACTACATCTTAGTATTGCAGTGCTGAAATCTTATTTACCCTCCAAATCAAACAGCATTCTCTGTATTTCTGAAGTATGATTGGCAGTCCTTAGTCTTTCTATCAGATTTTGCTTTTTAAAACTTGTGCAGTCCTTACTCTGGGGGAGTTTTATACAAACCCTTAGGAAGTAAATCTCTGGGCAGCCTCACAAAGGATGAGATAAAGTTGGGTAACGCGCATTTATTTTGTTAATGGGGAGATGTGCCAAGAGGGCAGTGATTCATTCTTTTACCCCCAATTCTGTGTTTATGTTTCTCGCATTAAGATTTGTAATAAAATCTCTTCTTTCTACAAAGCAGCACTAGCTCAACATCTCTTCCAAAAAGAGTGGCCAGAGGAGCCAGTGAATGCAGTAAATAGCTTAATTACCTTCAATGCTTTGAAAGTATTTTTAAAATTTTGGTGAAATTGTTTGGTTTATGGGTTGGTTTTTAAAAGTTGCCTCTGTCAGTAGAGATCAGGGTAAGAAAATGAGTACAGACAGGCTTGAACCACAGAATCTGAACCAAAAACGTGGCCTTAAAAGTCTGGGTTGTTTTATATTCAGGGCCTCATATGATCCAGTCGTAGTGAGAGAGGGCAGACACCTGTTGGGATTTCTTTCCAGATTTCCTTAAATATGAGAAAAATTTTCGATCTGTGATTTTGATTTGGGCCCATTTGCAGTTACAACAGTATACAGCTGTAGAAGAGCAGTGACAGAAAGGCAAAGGTTACGTGTAGGAGTAATTATTCATAGCTATGGTGCAGAAATAAGCAGGATGTTGGTAAGGTTGCTTAGCAGCTGTATTCACACAGTCCAAGCTCTGCTGTGTTTTCATCAAGGATCTAATGTGCTTTCTGTTAAAGTAAAGCTGTTCATGGTGTAGGAGGATGTATTTAAAGAGAGAACAGCTTACTGGGCTTTTCTCATAATTAAAGCACGGTTGCTATCCGCTTACTGCTATTCCTAATATTCAAACTGAAAGCAGGGCTGACCACATTAGCCTGCTTTTGAACCAGGGCTTTTCACAGGAGGGTACGTCTCACAGCTTTTGCTCTTGCTGCCTGTCTTTCAGCTTCGTGGCCTTGGTGGAAGGATCGGTGGCTGGATCCAGGCCGCCGCTGGCACTGGTGTGACTGGCCGTGAGGTGCCTGGCAATCTCCACCCCAGTGAAGCGTCTGCTGCTCTCTGTTGACCTGTGCTCCTCAGGACTCCTGCCTGACAGGTGCTCAGAAGCAGCCCCCAGGGATCCTAAGCAGAGGTGTCTGTAGTGATTTTGTTCCCAGCAGCCCATCCTATCCCTTCCATTTCTCCCTACTGCTGCTTGTCTAGCAACTGCTCAACAACCATAGTTCACAGGTAGAATACTGAGATAATTGGCACTGATTTAAACTGCCAAGCTCTAAAATGAAATTATATATACCAGGAGCTAGCTCAGAAGCTGAGAAGGTGTCCAGGCAGCTGTGGGGCAGGAATCTTTGCTGTCCATTTTCCAACAACTGAACAATGCATCAGGATGGGAACATCCAATAAAGGAATCGAGCAAATAACTGGGACAGAGACTGATTTATTATTTCAGTCTCCCCATTTGAAAATAGAGCTAGCAATACTGGCAGGATTTTTAGAGCTGGAAAGCCCTGTGCTGAAAACAGGTATCACTATAGAACCTCACACATAAGCAGTATATAGTCTGGGAGAAGGAAAAGTTAGTGGTGAAGTCACTAGCAAAAATATTAGGCTGTGTCTTCAGTTTTTCATGTGTAGCCTTTCACGGTTCTGATATAGAATATTTTTCTCTTTGTTTAAAAAGACGTGCATTTTTGTTTTGGTTTTTGTTTGTTTGTTTGTTTGTTTTTTCCCTTGTTGGCTCAGTGTGCATGTATGCATGGAACTTTAATAAGCATGGAGGGGTCGCAGAAAAGCAGTAGGGAGGGATGGGAAGGTGAGACTCAAACTCTTATTAACGACATTTTTCTGTATTACAACTCTAGCAGTAAAGATGACAGTTATCTTGCTTCTGTTGCCTGGCATAATGCATGCATAATGCATTCTATGCTGTACAGAGCAGACAATGGTTCTTTGGGGGAACTGGGCACAGCTCATCCACAGCCTCGATTACAGCTCTGAATATTGCGTATCCTCTTCTGTGCATCATTGTAACTCAGTGTTCCTGTGCCAGCTGCACATCACCCAAGCTTTTCTTTATTTTTCTCACATGCCACCCACCAGAATATAGGTCATACCCATCAGAAAGTGACATGAGGAACAGTGCCACCTCCTCCTTCAAATATTAAGAAAAGCTGAGCAAGGAAACTTAACGTTAAATCACGTAGGATGTAATTGCTCCCTCCTGTAATTTTGGCTGTCTCTTGTCTGCCACTGTCACTAGTAAGCTGTGCCGTGCATGCTCTAGCATGCAGGACCAGGAGAGGCTGGGGTGGGAGGGTGGGCAGTGGATGTCCCTGTGTCACTGCACTCAGCAGATGACAGACATAGGGCAGAGAGGGTTGCCTGTGCCTGGGGTATGTGGGGGAAAAGATGTGTCTGATTATGGATCTACCCAGCAAAAACACAGCTCTGCTCTCCATGTGGTGCGAATCCCATCAGGCTACTTGCCTTAATGTCCCCTCTGCATCAGGAAATGATCTCCTAGACTACCCTGAGTTTCTTAGTTTCCCACTGCTCTCTCTACCAGGTGTCTGCCCTGCGGGGGCTCAAGGCCTGGAAAAAATGTGGGGGAAAATTTTAAGGACTCTCTGTTACTGTCTATAGTATATATCACCACTGAGAGATGTTTAGAAGGTCCAGAAGTAAAATGTGTCTCTTTGCAGCTTATAAGGATGTATTAATGAAGAGCGATCAAACCAGACAATTGTTTGGTTTGGCTTTTTTTTTCTTCTTTTTTTTTCTTTTGTTAGAAGAATCTATTAACAGTCTATAGTTGGAGGCAAAAGGCATTGTGAACCTAGTTGAATAAATATTTTATTTTGGAAGTTGTCTTACTGTAGTGGCTGCCACAGACAGAGATCTTTCCTGGCTTGCTTCCAGATGTTAAAATTAAGGGGAAATATGTACGTGTGGAGAATGGTTTCAGAAATTGCCAGCTGAAAAGCTGAAAACTGAGCATTTTGACAGTCTTCTCCACAGTTCAAAATGAATATGCTACTTCGGCTCTGCTCTGATGTACTTCGCTCTTTGAGAAGCAAACTGCAGATTTGCTGCAATGTGTTTTGTGTTTCAGGTAAGGAAGGACATGGGATGTGGCTGAGTGGTCATAAGACACGCCTAGTGAGGTAGATATCTGTCTTCTATTACCCACGTTACCACTGGTTGCTGTCAAGTTGCTTCACCTTTCTGTGCCCTATCTTTCACTATACTAAGACTGTATGAGATATTTACAACAATATAAACCTAAACAGCTGTTAATATGTGTGCGCACCAGGCATACGTATTTGTATTTGTGTGAAACAAACGTTGCAATGAGTTTTAACAGAGACCTGCTTTTCCTACTTCCCTTCCAAGTGACAAAGTGATCTCAGACATCAGTTTGCCACCACTGACTTGCTCTCAAGACGCTTGCCTTAATTTTCTGCTTTTGGTTTCGCATTCAACGCCAATAGGTCGTTTATTCACTCACTATGTACACAAGTGCCTGTAAACAACTTCAGCATTTTTCCCATGTCTGGAGACTTTGCTCCTACTGTGTTATGGAAAAAGTCCCTGCTTCCCATCGGTGGTAATGGCCAAGTTCCACTCTGACGTCGTTTTGACATGTTTCAATTTTTCCTTGCTAAAGGAAAATATTTACTTGTTTATCATCAGCTGTAAAGTCAGGGTTTTACTGTTCACAGAGATAAATGACTTATTATCAATGCAATTATTTGCTCCAAGGCCTGAGGAAAACCATCTGTAATGGAAATTAGCAATGGCTATTACTGAAGAGGGGAAAAAATGTTTCCTTTCTATGATCTGTCCTATTAATAGTTACCAAAAAAAGTCAGGTGATAAAGTAGAAAAGGTAGATAACATCAAGTCGTGTTTTAATCTTATTTAGTCCCTTGTAATGATGAACCAGAAGAGACCCTAATTATGCAGTTACATGACTTACATAGTCCTGCTATTGTAGATAATTGCATTTGCAACATGCCTTGGAAGTGTTAGCCGAGTTATGGAGCTGATTCTAAACCAAGTTTCTCATTTAATACTTCCATACAGAGACAGTGATACATCTCTGTTTGAAAACGTGAAATGAATTTCTCAAGTGGTGGTAACACCACTTTTTGGAATTTAAGGTAGTGTGTGCTTCAGAGATTGTGTCTGTCCTCACATTTTCTTCAGCCCGGAAACAGAAAATAAGGTTTTCATATCTCACCCAGTTTGCCCAGCTGTTGTACCCAAAGAACTTAGTCTTTTCAACAAAATTACATGTTGTAGGCAAGACACTTCACTGATCTCTGGATTGCGCTCACAACATAGTCATTTCCATCCCAATAATTAGGCAAAACAACAAATATGATTTCATATTATTTTATTTTGAGCATGGCAGAACAGTGATTTGTTGCTTCAATACTGTCTCACTGGGAGCCCCCTCTGCTTTTTGTGTACTGTAGAGAGGATGGAAGTGTTAATGCCTGAAAATCTAAGCAAATGTTTTCCTTCCTTCCAATTTTAGCTCTCTCCTAACACCCCTGAGTATTTATCCATTTTTATCTTTATAGCTTGAAATTACAGCAATTGTTTAGCGATTATTGAATTGTATTTCCTATTTTGCTTAGAAATCTTTTGCCATTTAATCTGTCTATATTGTACAAAAGACCTTGGAATGCCAAGTATAATACCGAGCTCAGAAATATAATGTACAATAAATGTTCAAGTGCATAAGAAGCCATAGGATTTCAGCAGAAGTGCAGTGGAGAACGAGAGGCTTATGTCCTCAGCTGCTTCTCACATAGTATTTTTTGTTTGTTTGTTTATCCTGGAAGTCACTTAGGGTCAAATTACTTTCTTGAGCACAGGAAATTTGTTAAGGGAGAAAAAAATTATTTTCAAAAAAAATGTCCTTTCAAAGGTGTCCCTTGTTGATTGTACTCACAGGGAATTGGAAGGTGCATCCTTCTGCAAATGGCCATTTATTTGCTTTTCTGATGGTGGCAACACCTCAGACTTCTACTGGATTCAGAACAAGGCTGTAGTTGTCCCTTTTCTGGCATGTCCAAAAGGTGGGTAAAACTCCTGGATCACTAGAAAACTCTGCTCCATCTGTTTTATTACAGTGAACGGTGCTAGGAAAAGGTCATAATCTGTATACATGCCTCATAACTCAGTGAAAAGAACGGATGCAATATCACACCATGTGTTTTTCTTCCATGTGGTGCTTTTCCTCACTGCGCCAAGCGCCTGCAGGTAAAAGAGAGCGACAGCATTACAGGAACAGCCAGTGAGATCTAAAGGCCACCGCATTCCTGCTGTCACGAGGATGGTACTTTGTCACCATATTTGCTGTCTCGAGTAAAGAACTTCCTTGTTCTGTCCCTATTCACTTATTCAACCCATTGAGCAAACCAGTGTGAGAGGCCGCACATCAGTATTCAAGACACACCATGACGTGAGAACTCTGGAAGGGAGGCTTGCTTTTGTTCCCTTTTAAATGGGATTAAAATCACTGAGTACCTAGTTCCCACAGAGCCCTTTTTGTCGAGGGGTCTCAAAGGATTTCACAAAATTAACCACATTAAGCGTGTGATAAACGCCTGGTGAAAGAGAAGTGAACGATTAGCCAGCGGCAGAGGCAAGAGCAGGTCCCACCGGGCAGCGGAGGCTCTTGGCAAGGCCCTGCACTGTTTCTGGTCACACCAGGAGCCGCCGGAAGGAGCGGGAACAGCGGGTGCCGCGGTCGCTGCTGGAGGTGCTGGGCCTGCACTGTGGAGCAGGGCTGTCCGGCCTCCCAGAACTGCCCCCAGGCTCCCTGCATGCCCCAGGTGCCACGTCGGCCTCTCACGTTGTTAGCGGGGCTGTGCTCAGGACCGTGAGGCTCGGGGGGCAGCGCTGCCTTTCCAAGAGGGTGCCATGAATTTGCAGTGGGGGACCCGAGGCTGTTGGTGCTCGGCAAGCGCTGTGCGAGGCTGGGGGCCCGGTGACTCGGGGAAGCTATTAATAGTCTCCCTTGAGAAACTCATTCTATTGCCTCAATAACACGGATCATTAATTTTGGTTTTTAATCATTAGGAAAATACCTTTGTTTGGTGGAATGTTTGGGACAAAGTCAAACATAAGACATTTCTCTGCTTTTCTTACTCCTGCTGCATTAGCTATTAAATAAGTCACTTAAGCTCTTAACTAACCTCTTTTTGATAATTTAAAGCTGATGGAATGATTATATTTGTATGTACACAAATTAGTATGCTGCTAAATCATTATTTCGAGTTGTATTGCTTTCTGAGCACTCTGTGTTTGTAAATGAGAAATCTGGAGCAATAAAACACGTAATACAAACAAATTAAAGGAAGTGTTATTAGGATTTACCCAAGGCATTTATCCTGTCTGAATACCAGTTCCTAATGAAATTATGAGGAAATAAGTGGAATTTATTTCTGCTGCTAGTGTTCATTATTGTCTCCCTTTTAAAAACGTTCACTACAATATTAAGATGTCTTCTCCTCAAGTTCCCTCTCTCTCGCTCCAAATCCAGTAAACAGTTCTGTGCTTCTCTACTCAGTGCCATTTTCCCTTTGTTCTCTCTCTGAAGAATCAAACAGTAAAATAAACAGCTTCCAGGGCACGCTGTGATTCAGGGAGGATATAAGCAGGGCATCATGCACAAAAAATTCAAAGTGGCCTGTGGATGGGTTAAAAATAGGAGGTGCATCTCTGGCTGTGTTCCTACCATCACTCCATGCAATGAAGAACATAAAGAGGCGTTGGTGGCCAACCTATATCCTTATGTTGTCTTAGATGCAGGTGGTTGTCCAAGAGTCACCAACAACAGCAGGATTTACAGCTCTTCCAAAGGGTCTGTGTGCAGCAACTGTAGTGTTTTGCCTGCAGAGGCAGGGCTGGAGCCCAGGCAGCTGAACCAGAGCAGCCAGGACCTGCACCACAGTCTCCACAAGCCTCCTGCTGCCAGCAACGCTCTGTAGAAAAAAAAATGACTGTGCTTATTTCTGTGTCTGTTGCAAATGATGATAACTGCATCGAAAGATGCACAACAGCTGCCTATTCCCAGGGTTAGATGTCGCCCTGAGCAGGTAAGAGTGAAAACCTCCCTGGAGACTTTCTCTGCTTCCCAACATGGTACAGATGCCTTTTCATGCCCTTGTTCCCCATTAGGCTGACACCACCTGCTCTGCCACCGTGTGCTTCTCACCTGGATCCCAGCCTGTTCCATCTACCAACGTCTTCCTTGGGCCAGACTAAAAAAAGTCTTCCATGTGTACTGAGCCCTGCGCAGCTTTCTCAAAAAAGAACATCCTGCATTTAGGTAACAGAGGTTATTAATGCAGAAAATCAATGCTGGTTTGTTATATTCAGAGCCTTTTAATGTTATGTTCATTAAAATCTCAGCACGGTGGATTTTTTCAGTAAAATCTTTGAGAGGCTTTTTATATCAACAAATCCTAGAAAGCCTTTTAATATCAATTTTAATCTTTTGAAGTCCTTTTTAATATCAGCATAACTCCTGAAGGCTTTTTTAACCATAAAAAAAACTTATCGATGCAGTTTCTAAATTTATTATGAGCCATAGAAAAGTAATAACCAAAGTACAAGCAAGCGGTGCACTGCAAAGTATGAATCACGAAAACTGTTGCTGTCTTAATAACCTGAAACTCTGCAAAACAACAGTAATGTTGTGGTGAGTTTAAGTACAACCCTAGAGAATGCAAAATGTAATATTATAGATGGAAATTTCTGAACAGAGGCACAACTGTTACAGGACAGGGTTAAGGTTTCTTTGGCCTCGAGTGAGGGCTCATATTCTCCCCACTGTGTAAAACAGCAAGAAGCACAGTGATGAATAACACCCATTCATATGGTTCATGATTCCTCAGAACCTCTTAAATTGGACTTTATCTTGCTGTTTTATCATATTGACTACAGAATATGCTCCAGTGCTGACAGCAGTGCAAATGCAATTATAATACATCTACATCTCCCATTGCCTGTTCTGCTGCTGCTGCTGCTCTTAATTAGGCCCTTTCCCAATGGAATCTGACAATGTACAGTTTTTGAAGTGGTAAATGGAATCACAGAATCACAGAATACTTCAAATCAGAAGTGAGTCACCTAGTTCAGCCTCCACTCAAAGAGGGTCCAACTGGGTCAGGTTGTCCAAGGCCTTATGCAGGCAAGTTTTCAGTATCTCTAGGGAAGGAATTTTTTTTTTTTCATAATATCTAATTGGGATTTTCCTTGGGCCCATTCTTGTCCCATCACCATCTGTCTCTGAGAGAAATCAGGCTCTGTTTTCTCTGTTGAGCCTCTTAAACCTGAACAACACCAGCTCTCAGCCTCCCCTTCTATGTGCTGAGCCCCGGTCCCCTGATCAATTTGGTGATCTGTCACCAGACTTGAATCAGACAAACATCATGCAGTCAGCTTGATAATGCTATGAATGAGAGAGATTAAATGCTCCTGCATAGCTGAGAGTATGAAAAGAAAGGTGGAGAAAGTGTCCAGCTTTCATAACGATAGGAAGAAACTCTGGATGTGATGTATCCAGAATAAGGGGTGGTCTGCAAGGACACCACTTATATCAACCAGTGCCAATGGTTACCTACCTGGATTGTAAAGAAAAAAACAGAAGAGATGTTAAAGAAGCTTGTGGAGGCCTCTTGGAAGCATGGGACAGTGGCTTAGAAAGGTGAGGAGTTCTTGAGATAAGCACAAAGGTTTGGAGGGCAGGGCTGAATGGGATGCACACAAAATCTTGAGAGCTTTACGGGTTATGCTTCCTGATCCACCAGTTTTGATGAAGCCTCAGAAGCTTGTGTACAGTCTTGAGGTGACTAAAATGAATCTGGCTGCCGCAGGAAAGTAGTATGAATGGACAGGGATGTGCAATGGACAGTATGAACAGCCAGCCTGGTCTGCTGTGTGACATATCCCAAAGCTTCTTTTGACCTCCAAGCTTCCCCCATTCAAACACAATACCAAAAGAATCACCAGCAACAGGATTAGAGCCACATGAGAAGGGAAATGTCTCCCTGTCAAACTCGGTCTTCTCACAACTGAACAGTTTGGCTGTGACAGTGGCGCTCAAAATCCCAGTCACCTCAAAGAGAAGAGATTTCTCCCATGGCCTCAGGTCAGCTGCAGGTCAAGCCAGAGCCTTTAAGTCCCTCTCAGTGCTCTTTGCTTGCACAATTCAGAATGTTTCAGACTCAGTATTTTGCACTTGTGCCCCATCTGCTTTGATGGTGCTTTAAGGACAACACGGTCAGACTCTTATTTGCAGGCAAGCTTTGTTTTGCCAGGTGAAGCAGGACATGAGCCATGCATAGACAAGGAGCCAGCCATGGCCTGCAGGCCTGGGCTTTTAAACAGACCTTGCACTAGGCTGTGCTGGAGGTTGACAATGGTAGAAGTTCTTGAAACCAGGCAGCATGAGTGCCATTGGTTCCCCAGATCTGTCATGCACAGCTGTCTGCATGGCTCACTGCCACACACTGCTCTCACCAAAATTCAGATGCTGCACAGCCGGGAAGGCCCCCATCCCTCTCCTCTGCCCTAATGCTCCCTGCCAGGTGGTCTCAAACAGCACGTCAAAACATTCCAGTTCTTTCTTCAAGGTAGCTGTAGATAAACATGTTCCTGGTAGTTATCATGGAAGAGTGTTTAGGTTGTTGAAAGTGCTGTGCAAGTCTCTGAGCGTCTGTCTGCCGGCTCTCAGCCCCACTTGGTCTCTGTGTGCAGCTGGTGCAGGACACAACATGGCATCTCACTTCAAGGCAGGTATTGCTGAGCACCCTCAAGCCTTCTGTGTAGGGCTGGCTGTTTACTCCTAAAAGGAAATTCTGCTGTCCTTGTGTTTGCATAGTAATCGAACAGTTCTCCATGAGATGCAGCTGTCCTGTAAGAACTGTTCTTGGACACAGTGGTAAAGCTCGCACAGACAGGGTGATGACACCATGAATATCCATGTTATTGGTTAGTTAAACTAGTAATCACACTCACCTTTTTCTTCTTTTTTCTTTCTTNCGGTTGAATACCCCCGATAAATCCAGTATCCCAAACATTTTTGGTACAAGCCATGTTATCGCTGTGCTCCAAGGGCAGGACACATTTTGACCACTGTCTGTTAAAAATAGTCAATTTGCAGGGTTGCACTTCAGTAAAAATGACCAGATTGTGCCTTCCTCCCTTCACAACCAGCTCAACCACAGCTGCTCTAAGCCTGTGTGAAGCATGTTCCTTCTTCAGAGGGCACCTCTCTTAGCAGCTGGCTTGTAGATATGTGTACATTAAAAAAAAATAATCACTTGTACATGTAAAAAAATCATAGGTTGATTTTGTTAAAGGAAAAAAAATATATTTAGTAATTTTTCTTTCTCACTCTCCCCTAACTGTAACAATTGTGTAGAGGTGTCTGCCTTGCAGCTTAGGGTGCTGGTGCATGGGTTGTTCCGCACTGACCCATCCCACAATCAGAGCAGGATGTTGGGGTAGCACAGATATAGCTCCACACTTTCTCTAGAAGAGCCTGGATGCTCAACAGGACATTGTGTCGTCCAGCAGCTTGTGAAAAATCAGTCGTGAAATCTCTGCCATGACATCTCTGCTGGTGAAAAAGGCAGCCTCCATTTCACAGCACAAAGCAGACTAACACCTCACTGAGGTGTAGGTACATTTTTGCCTCTTTGTATTCGACTCAGCAATCACTAGATACAAAAATATCTGTGCAGTAGTCTACATGGACCTTCCTGTAGAATTTACATTGTTTTTTTCTTCAGATAGTTTCAAGTCTTCCCCACTTAAATCAGCATTTTTACTGTGATACATGAACTGCTTAAGAGCTGAGGCTTTTTCCTATTCGATTCATGTAATTTCATTTTGGCTTCGAATTTTTAAACACGCGTAATAAATTCTGACAGAGCACAGTGTTCACCCAACATCTGGGTGCTTTTGTACATTTCTTAGCTCATCATGATAATTAATACCAATTTACCATGTTTCTGAGATTTTTACAGGCCACCTACGTTACTAGTATTTCTGTCCTTCACTGGAATGAAGAATTTAAAAATCCTTTTTCCCAGCTAGGGTTACAGATGTTGAAGGGTTTTATCAATGTTGGGATGACTTTGGCTCATCGTGAGCTCTCGAAAGCTGCCATGCGTTCCCACGGGCGCTGTGTCCTGCAGCCCGTCCCCAGGGCCCCACCGCAGTGTCTGCCTCCCTTCTCTCAGCAGTGGGGGCATCTCCAGCTGGCAGCTGCTCAGGGCTGCACCAAACCCTGCTGGGATTTTGTGCAGGCTTGGGCACTCGAATTAGCTCTGTTTGTCTTAGATCTGAGCACCAAGACAGCACTCTGAATGCAGAAAGGTCACCGCTATTTGCAATTCCCCCTGAAACTAATTATTATTGCTGTTTTCTTAACTTCTATGCTCCTGTAGGACCTCATTGCAATTTTCCTACTTTCAGACGCTTAGATAAAACCATAAAATTTATATATATATATATAAGGCTTTTGTACCAAATGAAGCTCTGAGTGTGTGTTTTAAGCCATTTGACTGGAGTGGGGACACCTCTACAGAGATATCGAGGACTGTTCAGGAATGGTGCTTTGCAAACAGTCGAGTCTCTGAGCCTCTGCTGCTCGGTAGCTCAAGGCAGATCCAGTACTGTCCTGTGAAAAGGTTCAGAAAGTAGATAAATCATAACAGAAGCAGACACAGTAATAATAAAGCCCTTGAAAACCTCATGAGGACGCTTCCAGAAGACACTGACTGCTGTGTGCATGTTTCCTGCTACGGTAAAATTGACATTAGGGCTCTTAAACTCATCACTAAAAATGAGTAGCAAAGAAATTCCTCACAATCCAAGTACTCCAGAAAATGGTGGCCCTCTTACCAGAGACTGGACACATGCTCTCTTTTCCTGGAAAATGTGCTCTACACAAAGTGGGCTAAGTGGACAAGGGTAAAATTTACCTTAGAGACACTGATCTGAGACAGAAGCTTTGTGAAGTATCCCATGACAGAGCATCTCTGCTCTCTGGGATGTAGCTGTGATCCTGAGAGACCAGCCTTCCCAAGGAAGAGCTACTCTTTATGAACCCCTGTCTTCATGTCAGTTGGGACTGCTGCTTTCCTCCTGCGTGACTTTTAGCGAGAGCTATATAGAACACATACAGAGTTATTGGATAACCACATATACCTTAGTTGAAGCCTGTCCCTAATTTTTTGAAGTGTCCCTGAGCGTGATTACTTCTCCCTTTTACTATGAGTCACCATTTAATCTGTTGTCTGAGTAAAAGGTGGGTTGACTCAACCCAACTTTTGCAGATCCCTAATAAACAATATGTTGATTAAATGTTTGTTGTTTTCAGAGTGGAGAGACCCAGGGTCTTCAAAACAAAACAAAACAAAACAAACTAAAGAAAAATCTCAAAAATTATTTGTTGTCCTTGAGCTGTCCTTAGACTTCATTGAATTCCACATCAGCAGTCACAAACACGGCTTTGTGTTCCTGGTTTGGCTATTAAACATGTTATGAATAGCTATAATGGAATTGCACTCAGGGCAAAAAGACTTACGGAGTGTTTTCTTGTAGCCAACAAATGCTGCACATGAACATTGTATATTTTATTGTAAAATGGATTGTAGGTACAGAAAAAGTTTTGAAGTACGATAACTTATCAGCTCTTGGCCTTCCTCATTCCCAGGTACACCCCTCACCAGTGCTCTATGTAGATTTTAATGTAAAATTAGCAGCTTTGGAAAAGAAGGATAACGAACTGTTATGAACTGTTCTGTACTGACAGGAGGAGCACTTTTAGAATAGCACTAAAACTATAGCAGAGAGAAAGCTTCTGAGCCCTGTGGTAGAAATACACAGGCAGAAGTTTTCCCTTGGAGCTTACCATACTGGCCAGGACTGAGTCACAGCAGAGACCTGAGGGGAAGACACTCACAAACAAGCCTAATGTGAAGCTCTCACTAAGAGTTTGCTGGAAGTCTGCAGTGGGGAGATTGAAGAGCCTGGTCAGAAAAAGCTGGACATTGAGCGCAGTGGTGCAAGCAGTTCCTCTGGAGGGAGTTCTGAGTTACGTTTGCTGGAGGCTGTTTCATCTTCCCAGCAATCCTGTTTGAAATAAAGTTGTATGTCCTCGATCTCAAATATTATGATTTATGGGCATGCACGAAGGGTGCATCCTAAATTTCTCTGACTGTATATGGATGTATGTTCCACTGTCTGTGAAACACAATATGATACATTGGGATGAATTTAGAGGAGAGCTGAAGTCTACCCAAGAGAATTACAGCTGGTATTTCTGCGTACTCCAGCTTTTGTTAGCTAAAGAAGTTCCATCACATATATCATCAGGAAGTAATAGCAATGTGGGACACAACATTTGGGGCTTATTCACTCAACTTGCAGAAGTACAGAGCTATCAAACTGATCATCATCTAACTTTGTGCCCAAATATTGTTCTTGTATGTTTGGTTCTTCAAATTGTATTCTTGCATGGACTATGACTGTGATAAAGACTGCAATGGTTACACGCCATCACTAAGGAAGGATACACCCTTGCATCTAAAAAGATGCTTTGCAATTTATGATTTTGCATTAATCTATAAAGACAGGAGGACTGTCAGATGAAAGACAGGTTGTAAACTCAGATATGCAGACAAAAATGATTTTACCTCTAAGAACGAAACTCTTGAAATTTTGTTGTTGTGAAAAACATCATGACTGGCACAGAAGCAATAAAAGAGCATTGCAGAATACCAGTTGTCTCTGGATATCTGCAGGTCTTCATATAGCTATCCCTTGGTCATGGCAGGAAATTAAAAAGTATTATTTTCTAAGATTCATCAACATTTAAAACAACACAGTGGAAGCTGGAGTTATTGCCAAAATAGATTAGTTATTTTTTTCAACTGAGAAAGCAATTAAAGGGTTCACTGAAAAATGCATACTTCCTTTTGTGGTCAATGATTCCTCAAACCATTAAATGTCAAAATGCTTTTCATAGCTTTTTACTAAATAGTTGAAAGGGAAATAGTCCATTGTGTGATTATTTTTAAGACAACAATGAGGCTGGACAAAGAGAATGAATATTTACTTCCACCCAATTGCTTTTCTTCCGTCAGGAAAACATCCTTTGGGCAACTCATCATTTGACCTTGAAAGCTTCGCATCACAGAATCATAGAATCATAGAGCAGTTTGGGCTGGAAGGGACCTTTGAAGGTCACCTAGTCCACCCCCCCTGCCATGAGCATCAAAATTCTTCATTTGCTTTTCCTTATCTACCAAAAGAATTTTAGAATTACTAGAAGTTATCTTTTATTTTGTTAACATGAATACATAGAAATGTTGAGGCATTTCCCATCTACACGCTGTTATTGAAAGGATGTGAAATTGCTTTTCACTATAGAAGATAATAAGTGAAGATTTCCTGGTTGACATTTAAAAAAAATTGGAGTTATGTAAACAGAGATAATGATGAAGAGAATTAAGTACCTAAATACTATTTCAATTTATTTCACACTATTTCCCTAATGTTTAGGATACATCCTTAAAATGAGAAGCAACAAATGCCATATAACTCAAAGTTTATGACTTGATGTGTTAAGTGAAGAGTAACTTACTATGGTGAAATGACAATGGGAAGCTAAAGACCTGTGTGATTGTTTAATTACTTTTTAAAAAAACCCACATCCTGATTTTTTAGGAAATCAGAGCAGGCACAGAAGAAGGTTTGTATGTGGAATATGGTGTGTTGAGGCTGAGTGGAATGTATGAGCCTATGTTGCAAGACTTGTCTTAGAAAAGGGTGCAGTGTTTGGTCTTTGAAGAATAACCATCTCAATATCGAAAAGCTCACAAAATAGGATTTTGTACCTCAAATGCAACAGCAGAAAAATCTGTTTCCCTGTGTAAACAGAAGAATATAAATTGCAGAAATCTGCTACATATTGTTTTTAAGGCTGATCTTTCAATTAAACCATTTCACTTGTATGCAAAATGCTTTTATTAGCTGATTTAAGAAAAAAAAATGAAACAAATAATATGTTAAAATTGATGTTAAGCACAATTTGAAGCAACATTCATCCCAACTGAACCCTTTGCATTGTAATTTCTATACCATTTCTCCGCGGGCACTACCTTTTTAGTGGTGTCACTTCGATAAACAGAACTGAAGAGAGTTAGATCTGAGGGCGGGGCATCCTTATGTTCTGTCTAGAAGGATAAAACTCCAGGTTTGTGTTACCTGACTTAAAAGACTTAACTGAGATATCTAGACTGGCTCAGCCTAATTCAGTGGAGAAAGATAATTCTAGAGAGAGCTGAAGAGAGACACCACGTACCATAGCTTGTGCTTTTCTGTAAACTGATGAAACATGAACTGTTTATCTGTATATTAAGAAGTTAATACACTACCATTTGTGAAACAAAGTTTGATTAATATATATTAAAAATGTGTATATAACTACCAGTTTTCCATTTTAGTGGGAGGTAAAGACTGCATCCAAAATCGTCCAAAAAATGTAGTAGAAGACGCCCTCATAGGGAGGTTTAAGTTGAAAGGTGGTTTTGGCCACGAAAAAAGGACACATGTTTAAGCAGCCTTCCATCAACCTGACCTCTACATATGCAACTGGTATTTTGGGGGTGGGCGTCAGGAGATGCTTTTCTTAAAAACAGTCTGGTCTTGCATGCATGTGGGCAAAACAGCTGAAGAATAGCTGTTACCATAGGATAAATGTCTCTTTATCAGCATGTACGTGCCTGTTTGTTCCTTTCTTTACATTAAATCACCTTAGCATGATATTAAAAATTGAAAGAAAAAAAGTTAAGAAGTGAATGGAGACAGAGAACCCCAACTCAACCAGAAGCATCAAACACAACAGATAGATATCAAACTCTGCTCTCAGTGACAAAAGGAAATGAAGTTTTACCAATGACTGCTTGCATGGCTGGCAGCAGCAAGAGACATGTGAGAGAGCACCAACCAGGGAAAAGGAGAATCCTAGACCCAGCACTGTGCGTTTCACACAAAGGAGAAAGACTAAGATGTGCCTGGATGTTCCGCACTTGAAAGTAATCTATTTCTAGGAGTATGTTTTATAGCACATGATCTTGTGGCATCACTAGCTGTTATATTCATAGAAATATAGAATTGTTTCAGTTGGAAGAGACCCTCAGGATCCTTGAGTCCAACCATAACCTAAACCCAACACTAAACCATGTGCCTAAGAACCTCGTCTAAACAGACAATTTTCTTACACTACTGGAGGGGGTGCTGACATTGCAACAGATTCAACACGAAAAGCTGTCTAATTTTTCAGAAAGAAATACTTTTTCCCACACGATACAGCTGAAGGCAGCAGTTACACAGGACTAGGAAGGGAACAAGTTGCTGGCAGAACCCAAGACGTGCCAGGTTGGACAGGAACCAAGGACAGCATAGTCCAGATCCATGCTGTGATCTGGTACCAGGTGCCTCAGAGGAAGGCACCAGAAAATGGCACATGACAGGTATGGGATACTTTCCACTCAGAAATGTCTCTTCCATTTATGGTGGAAACTGCACATCTGTGTAGTTAAGAATTCCCTTAGCCGCAGAAATAGGAGGGCTTCCAAATCCTTCCAAAATCCAAATTCCAATCCTTCCAAATCCAAATCCAAGCTTTTAGTTTGTGATAATGCCAGGTACTCTTTATCTAAAAAGTACAGGCCTTCTTCAAATTATCACAAATTCTTGGCCATATCCTCTAGGCTTTCATGTTAGTGGCACAAGAAGAGTCCAGCTGAAGCACCAATGGAAGGTGCAGGACACCATGCTTTTTTCAAATAACAAAATACTGACACTTTTCATAATGAACCTAAGCCCGAAACAGCATGCATCAAGAAGGAAAACCATATTTTCAAGGCAAAAATGTATACAGCGTCTGGACTAGATACAGGCGATTCATAGGTGGCTGACAGAGAGTCTGCAATTGTGTGGGCGTTTGTTTGTTTGTTTTGTTTTGTTGTTGGTGGTGTTTGTTTGTTTGTTCCCCCCCCCAGCTACTCTTAGTATCTTTTACTAAACTTGGAACGTTTGTTTAGATTTTGTGTTTTGTCACTTGTGCGGCTCTATGCATCTTGTCAGTGATAGCTGTGCTGGTGTTTAGGGGAACAGATAATTTTTCTCATAGATTCAATTCAGTTTTGAAGGCACTTACTTACAAAGATGCTAGGATTGCTGGAACTTGTACTGAAGTTTGTGTTTTGTTTTACCTTTTTGTTGTTGCTGTGATCTTTATGAGATTCGTAGTACTACGAAGCAGACAATTTTTTCTGACTTCTGGACGTTTCAGATGTGTATTTGTACATAGACACACACAGATATTATAAAATAAATATGTAATACGCATTATATGCATGTATTATATAATGCATATGTATAACATGTACATAATATTTCTAAGAAAAAAAGCTCACTGGACATTTTATCAGACTGTATTACAGAGACACCAGTTAAACAACAGTTTTCAGTACTTTTTTATTTCTATGTTTTACATTTTGGGGGGGGGAATTTGAATCTGAAAAAGGACTATTTCTAGAAGACTTATCTGACTGGTCATTCAGCCTCTATTTGGCCTCAGGACACATGATTGTAAAGCTTTACATTAAAGGCTGCATGCTGCCAACAGCAAAAGCCATTCAGTATCCACCGAATTTGGTGGGAATTTAGGACATGAAGCACCTTGCAAGAATGAGCCATAGCCATCACAAAGCCACAAAACAGAAGAGACCCTGTGGCTCTGCACAAATTGATGTGAAATTCTTGAACTTTTCTGGTGATGGATCAATAGAGATCTGGTCTTTATGGAGATCAGAACTGGCTAATATGTAGTGCTACATCTGTTTTGGCTTTGGTAGCCAGGATTGAGATGAGGCTTGAGTTCACAGACACAAGGAGTTTGGGTCATTTGCTTTCTTCTTGCCCCTGGGGGAGACTCAAGGGGAGCCTGGAGAGCTGGTTGGGCTCAGTCCAGGCTAGAGATGCTATGCAAGTCAACGCCTTGGAAACTGGGCCTGGACCAACAGGAGGGTGAAGTTGTGAGCTCACCTGTTTCCCATTACACCATGCCGCTAACCTGTGGAGTTAAGCGTTTGCATTCACTAGAAAAATCAGGCAGGCTACTAAGTTGTTTTCACGTTTCAGTTTCACAACTGAGTGGTTACCTGGATTTGAAGTATTACAGGTACATCCCCTGCTGTGTGACATGCAATTTGGTGGTGAGGCAACCCGGAGGTGAGCAGCCCCACGTTGCAGGGCCGGCTGAGGTATGGCATCACACCCACGGGTGGGACAGCTCTAACTCAGCCCCGCGTCTGCTCTTGTGTGGTTTTTTTTAATTAATGTGTGGAGATCACTGCTTCAGAGGTTAACTTAATTCTCTGGGAAGTAAAAGGGCTTATCATGATCTGTGTTACCGTGCCACAGGGAATGCAAGTTTGGCAAGATGAGATCGACTGAATCTAATGCACAGAAAAAAGAGACTGCCAGTGCCTGGGGGAGGTGGGGCTGAGCTGCAGGCTCCAGGGTGGACATGGTATGGGATACAAAATGATGAGGGCTTTCAGATCTTTCATCCCTCACAATGTCCCTGAAACAGCCTCAGTCATTACAACAAAAGCCTTTTAATCGTGCAGCTTGATTAACTGTCACAACGTTCTAGAGATAAAATATATTTCTTTTAAAGAAATTGTGAATTAAAACCCAGAAGAAAATTCCTTATAAGTGTGAAATACTGACAGATGGTGCAATTTGGAGTCTGAAAGTCAGCAGACACATGCTCCCCTCTGCTGCCTGGTGCAAGGTGGTCATGTTGGGATGAGACAGGGTGCCTGCACTGGCAAGGAGCCTTCCTCTTCCTCTTCCTTCACCTCCTCCTCCTCTTCGTCCTCCTCCTCCGCCCCACGAGCAGGCGGCACGGCAGCTGCAGTGGGGCGGCCGCCTCCATGCCCTCAGACAGGGCTGGGCTCTACACCGGAGGGATGAGTTGAGGAGCATGACACTGCTTGGCTGCAGCATGTCACCTCTTCTCCTGCCACGTACCGAGGTCCTGGGGCTGCTGGAAGCTGTCCTCAAAGCTGCTCCTCTGCTCCCACCCACATGCTGGGATCAGGAGGGGCAGACCAGGCTGGTGCCCAAAAACATCTCTGTTGCTGTGGCTGCTCATTGAGTTTCATCACATGAACCCCATGTGAAGGACCCTTCAGCCCTTCCCAAGACGCAGGATAACTGTGCCGGCCTCGATCCGACAGAGCTCTGCTGCTCAGGCTTCTCTTTTTTTTTTTTCTTATGGTAAATTGTTGACATAGGAGACATTGAATAATTCTCTGGATTGCCTGCAAACTCGATTAGCTATTAAAGTTCAGATAATTCCACATCATTTTGTTTTCCTCATTTGTTACAGAACCTGCCCACATCTCGGGGAGGAGAGTGGAGGGGCTCCCAGGGATGTAGTGGGGTTTGAGTTGGGGTGGTTTGGTACCTGCAGGAAGGACTGTGCACACCAGCTGGGCAGCCCGTTGGACTGCTGTAGGGTCTGTGGGTATGCATCGAGCCCAGGATGGAAATGTTCTGGATTAAAAACTGGAAACAACTTTCTCCAAGGGGGACTTTGTTTTTCAACACCTGTCTTTTCGCAGTTCCAGTTTACAGTGTGGTCCCAAAGACACCGCGGCAGAAGTGACAAGAAAGTGAGTTGCAGTGCAGAGGTGGCAAGGGGTAGGAACTTCATAAATCTGTGGTTTTTGTAAAAAAAATCATGTGTTAGGTAATTTTACCCCGGCCCAGGGGAACGTGTCAGTGTCAGATGCTGCACATTACAGCAGGTGTCCTACTTTCATATACTTTGCACAACCAGTGACACTAACGTAGTGTGTGGTTTAACTGATCACATAAGGGCAAACCAAACTAAAACGAGACACAAAGTTAACTCCTCCCTCTTCCCAGCATCTTGCTCAGAAAAGTTAGAGTTTAGATTTTTTTTTTTTTGAGAGAGACTGTCAAATCTTTGCATACCTTGAAAAATGGAAGATTGGTAAAATCATTGTTGCTACTTAAGAGTTGTGGTATGGATCCTGAACTGGGAAGATGCTACTCTCTTCAGCTGATGGAGCCTTCATCTTCTTTTCTGCGCAAAGCAACAGCAACTTGTAAATAAACAACAATGTTTATTTTCTCTTACCAAGAAGAGGTGGTCTAGATTGCCACATTTCCAGTTGTGAGGGAAGGGCCAAATAAATGAAGGAGAAATTGTCCATCTAGCAGAACTACTTCCTATTCCAGACATGCTGTAATAGGAAATGGAGCTGGGGAGGACTGGTCATAGTATCAGATGTGGTTCAGGACAGAGAATGGTCTTTCAGACATGGTTCACCATAATACACTTGACTAGTCTCTGTTTATTCCCAGATGATAGTATGAGTTAACAAAGCAGCCAAAAATTTTACTTTTCCAGCCCATTTTCCCCTGCCAGGAGTCCTTGCTGTTGATGGGGATGTTTGCAACGGGCAGGAGCGATCTCTCAGGCTGTGGTTATGAGGGACATGGCTCACAACACTTGCTCTGCCTTGAGCTGCAGCTCTGTCTGTGGGGAAGCTGAGGATGTGAAGTTGCTGATTAATGACATTTTCAGCAAGAAATGCATCTTCTGCACAGATTTTTTGAAAAGCCCCAACATGTATTTATTCATTCCTTTACTATATGATAATGTATGCAGTTAAAATTGTACTTCAAAGGCACTTTCATGTTTTAAGGGAGAGGTGTCAAATAACGCTGTGGAGAGGTGTTTTTCCATCTGTTTGTACCGTGTTTGTTTTATGTTGCTTTTTGTGGGGCTTTTTTTTTTCTTTTTTCTTTTTTGTAACCCAAGCTCTTTCTGAACTGATTATTTCAGAACTGTGGAGTCTGTTGCTGCATACTTTGTGGCTCTGGTGATTGTTTGTCTGAATCCCTAGTCAAAAGCCCATGAAAAAGTCTCACCAGTAGTAAAATAGCTATTGACCTGAGCTAACCTCTGCGGCTGGAGCGGCTCGGGGGCAGCCCACTTCCCATAGAGCATCTGGGGTAAGAGGGGAGCTGTGCATTGCTGGTAGTGTTGTCACAAGAGGTTGTAGTAAATTTTTCATTATACCACGAATGTCTCAGAGCGACCTCTGTTCCTGGGAGAAGTTGTCCCTTTCCATAACTTCTTCTAACAAGTGCCCAGGAGGAGACTGTCACCTAATACTGATTGATTATGATAGGGACCACAGGCTCTGAGCACTGTGGAAGCCTGAAAGGACTCATGAAACAGGTAGTTATTTCTTCTCGCCTTGCCCTGTGCTTGTGCCATGTCTGGGTCTGACATGCTAATGAAAACCTCTGGTAGTAGAGTCTTACCTGTATTTTGCTCATGTACTCTGCTTACCGCTACATAGTTTTTCCTCAGCTGTTCTTTGGATCTTCTATTCTGCAAGTTAAGTGATTTTTTTTTGTCTAGCCCGATGTGAATTTGGAGAAAAGATTGTTCTCTTTGCAGCACCCTTTTACATTCTTGAAAGCTTTATGTTCCTCTCAGCCTTCTCTTTAGGGTAAGCAATCCCACTTCATTTAGTCTTTCCTCATATGATGTGCTTTATAGACATCTGATCATTCCTGTTGCTCTGCCTGTTCTCCCTTTCTGAATCCCAGTGCTCATGAGCTTCTGCATCTTCAAGCTATAGTTCCGTTTGTATATTCAAGCATGGTGGTGTCTTTTTCAGAACAGAAAAGGCATTGCTGATTCAAGTTCAGCTCTTATTCTACACTAATCCTTAGATCACTCCAACACAGTGGCTGTGTAACTAATGGTTTCCCATTTAGTGTTTGTTTATGATCGTTCCTGAGTGGGTGCAGTAACTTACATTTGCCTCTAGAGAGAAGCTTTTTTATTTTCTTTTTTAATTGTATCTTCAATTTTTCAGGAAAGTTCTGAGCTTTTCCTCCACTATGTTACCAGGAGGAGAGTGCCCTGTTTAATCTTTCTGCAAATCAGTTAACATTGTTGGTCGGAGACCGGTACCTTGGGTACCTGGGAGACACTTCCCTTTCCCAGTGGGAGAGATGCTGACTACTTCTGTCCTGCCCAAATACATGTATATTTGTTTGTTTGTTTGTTTGTTTGTTTGTTTGTTTGTTTTAAAAAACATATAGCTAAGATGCTTTGGGAATCTGCAGTGTGCCACATGGTAACTGTTCACAAACTGCAAGCTATACTGTCTATCATTACTAGCCAGCACACTATTTACTGACTGAAATGTTTGGCAATAGACCTTAGCTAGTTACTTTATGGTTGGAAGTTAGAAGTCAGCATCCTCCAGACAGCAAGAGACAATAAATTTTACCCTGAAGTAGGCATGTAAATTGGATCAGTTGAATCATCCTCTGAAAGTGCCTGTCCCTCTGAACTGATTTAAAAGGGAGCATGGGGTGACTCACTCAGAAAGAGTCGTGGCTCAAATGGATCCTAGCCCATCTTTTTGGTGGTCATTTTACTCAGTGAAGTGAAAAGAGCTCACGAGGAACCTTATTTTCCACTGATCTGTGAAAAGGACACTCTTTATAGTGGCATTACCAAAATGGATGTAATGAAGTATAACTATGGGAAACCACTGCCTTCTTCTAAATCTGTGACTATAGACTTGAAATCAATGCATCTCTTAGTGCTCTTTACTACAAAAAAGGTGATCCATTTAGTGGAAACACCACCAAAGTCTTCCTGTGGACTTCAGAGGGGACTCAGTATTCAAAAAGGTTTTTCAGTGAAAGAAAGGCACATGTTTAGACAAAGAGAGGAATTGCTTCATGGACACCATTAAATTTCATTATTTGATGGTTATTCAGTAAAAGAAATTTGCATTAGTGTAGCTCACTCCTCTTGTTGATAATATTGTTCCACGCATTTTCTTGGTATGCATTCTGCACTTAGGAATGCAAATCACTCTGAGTCAGTACATCCTCCTTCATGAACAGTTCTGATTTCAATGTAATGGCTCAGGAACTGTGTCAGTGTGTGTAGAATAATCCAATAATGCAATCATACCATAATGATAGAATGTATTTTATATATATATATATATACATGTGTGTAAATATATATCCCTCAGAGCCTCTCCTATATTCAGATTCTCTTGCCATCTGTAGTATTTTTGTGTTGGAGTAATCCTGCTGGGGAATGCTCAGGCACTGCCTTACTGACACTACACATTTTTCCTTGCTGCTACACTCATTATTCACTGACCGTAGCAGCAGTAAGCCATCCACCCAACACGGTTCACTAGAGACTCTTGTTTTCTTTCCATGATCAGATCCTCAGGAGTCTAGAAGGTACAAGGAGAGATGCTTTGAAACTTGCTTTTCTTTTTGTCAAAGGGAGTTATGCCTATCATATTCACAGCAGTCAATATCAGCAAATTTCCAGACCTGTCTATGTTGTTTCCAGTCCTCATGCTACTGAGAGATGTGAGACTCTGTGAAACAACAGAAATTACAACAGCTATTTATAGTAGTCATAAAGTTATATAAGAACAAAATGGCTTTTCAAAGGGATAACTGGCTAATCGGAGGTCAAAAAACTCTCCACAGGGTAGACTGAAATTGTTCCCAAGCACTACTAATGTTATTATGTTTGTGTGTTTTGCACTGTAGAGAGCTTAAAGACTCTGTGGCACAAGGTACTCTACAAATATAAGATGTTGCCATTGATTTCTACAGGGATGATGCATCAGCTGGCAAAACTTCATCTATCTTAAATATACGTTACTTCAAGCTGTTGTATGTGAAGTGTAAAGGCTTGAATTTATTTATTATCCAGTTCTTGCACAATGCCTGCAAAATCCTCTTCGACCTTGAAAACCTCTGAGTTTGGGGTTTCCAGCCCAAGCTGGCAATAACAAGACTGGGGAATATGCGGGTGGGATAGTGATCCGTGTGAAAACTTGCGGTGTTCAATGCCTGATGATAAGATCATTTAATCAAGGAAAAACAGTCACTGATATCTGACATCTTCATTGTCACGTTACACGATGAGGGAGACCATCAGCCCATAGAGGTGATTAACCTCCCTTGCTCCCCAAAGGGCTGGCTGCTAACAAGCAAGGTCAAAGGCAGATGACAGCACAGCCTGGGAAGGCTGACCCTGGCAGCACTTGGATTCCACCTGTTCTGTAGATAAATGTATGCTTGGGAATGTAATACTTTTTATTCTCCGCTGAAGTGTGTGCATTGTTCACATTCGGTTCTGGGTAACTGGCTCTAGGTGGCCTTGCTTGAGCAGGGTGGTTGGACTGGATGACCTCCAGAGGTCCCTTCCAACCGCAACCCTTCTGTGATTATACCTGAAAACCACACAAGCTCCCTAACAGTTTTTCCCTGAATTGAGTTAAAGAGGGGATCCTGACTCAAAAGTCCAGTAACTGTTTCTTCTAGCATCAGCTTGGTATTAGACACCACTCTGTGTTTGCGTGATGACAATGTGCACAGTGGCTAAGTGTCCTGTTGCTTAGGGCACCATACATTTCACTAAATGGGTGACAAGTGCAATGCAATGTGAATAATGCAAACGACATAGTGCTTACCAGCTTAACAAGCTAAAATGTATTTGATTATGTTATCTTTGCTTTTTATTTGCGCTTGTTCATTTGCAAAATTCAATCACTTGCGATTGGCCTGCTTGTTGTTAGTGCAAGTTTGTTCTGTGGAATATTGAACTTGAGAGTGTTATTAAATATGATACTTGATCTATTAGTTTCAGTTTGATGTGTTGGATATCTTCATGGAGAGCTTTGTCTTACTGTCCGTTACAGGGAAAGATCAGTTTCTAAGCAAGCTGCAGCGCTGCAAGTTACATTTTCTGACAGAAAGAGAGAAAAACAATTTAGGAAAAATATATATCTTGTCAATCCCTGCTTTTTCTAGTCTATGATGTGAAGGGTCTTTCAAAGACTGAACACATCACACATCAGTTGGTATAAACAGGTCGTGCTACATGCCGTGAATTTTAGAGTGTGTGTCATTTTCATTTATTTTTTCCTTATTTTGAGTAGCATCCCTGAAGTTTAAGCATGAAAAAAAGCTAGTTGAGAAAGCCTAGTGGATTTATCACCCAGCAGGTATTCAGTGACAGCTATTGCCACAGGGATTATAACTCTTCTCTTGTCACTTTCTCCTTGAGCACAAGCTACAAGCTACACAGTTTGGGAATTTAAAACGCCAGCTAATGAGGGATTAGAAGCATGTAATTTTTAGAACACTTGTACTGTCAGGAGAAAAAATAATAGTAGGTTTCCTCCGTCATTCACATCAACCTGATCTAAATTAGCTGGAGAGACTGCAGTCAAGGACACTTCAGTTTAAAACTCTGATTTTCGTGTCAACGCCACTGGTCAACGTCTTTGTCTCCAGTGAGGAATGATAGGGCAAGTTCAGCTCCAGTGGTGGCCGAAAGCAGACACGATGCTGTTGGGGCTGCAGGCTGAGATGCAGCACAAGGTGGGGTGTGCATACGCTGCGCTCGCTCATTGTGTGCCTTACGCTCTTCCTGTGCAGAGCTCATTAGTGTTTGCACTGGAGATTTCGGCATATGTGGTTCCAACTGATCTTAAAAACGTCTTAGAGATGCGCCTTGCCAAACAGCAAAGGAGGTGGCAAAAAGTAAATGCAGAACAGGTGAAAATCTGGCAGGGATGGATGCACAGTGGATCTCAGACCATAACCGCTGTCTCTGATGTCTGGAAAACGCGAAACTCGTATGTAGCTTTGTCCTTTGGGACCAGATCAGGGTTTTATCCTTTTTTCTTAGTGGTGAGATTAGTTTATTAATGTAGTGACAGCTTCAACAGACTTTTTTTTTAGTCTCTCCCCATTCTCACTATCCTTTTCTGAGTGACTCACTGATCTTTCTGGTTTGTGCTATAGATATAAGTGAGGGTTATCTTTTAGGAATAAACACTCAGGTGCAACAAGAAAAAAGGATGACACTACATGCAAACTATCATTAAGTACTTTGAACTAAGTGAAAAGGCTACATTCCAGAAACCATACTCCTTTGGATTTTTTTTTCTGTCCTCTTCGAGTATCTCGAATTAAAGGGGGTTTCTAGTTTTCTTTTGCAGCCTTTACTTTACTTTCACATCCCTTTTTAATAACACACTTTCTTTTTGGTGATGTTAGCTCTGTCACAGAATCACAGAATCACAGTGTGCTAGGGATCGGAAGGGACCTCAAAAGCTCATCCAGTCCAATCCCCCTGCAGGAGCAGGAACACCCAGATGAGGTTACACAGGAAGGTGTCCCGGCGGGTTTTGAATGTCTCCAGAGAAGGAGACTCCACAACCTCCCTGGGCAGCCTGTTCCAGTGCTCTGTCACCCTCACTGAGAAGAAGTTTCTTCTCAAATTTAAATAGAACCTCTTGTGTTCCAGTTTATACCCACTGCCCCTTGTCTTATCATTGGTTGTCACAGAGAAGAGCCTGGCTCCATCCTCANATATTCCAGATGTGGTCTCACCAGGGCAGAGTAGAGGGGAAACTGACTGTCTGAAGGGAGTACATCCGGCTGCAGACTGTGGTTCAGAGCTCTTTCAAGCTTTCTTGTTTGTTTCTAAGCAAAAACTGAAACTAAGTTTCTAAGCAAAACCAGTCTCTGGATGTCCTCTTTTCTTCCGTAATTCCCAAAAGTGGTTCTAATGACAAAGTTCCAGCATGCCAGGTGTGAGGCTGGTGAGGATGCAGCTGACATTACATAGCGTTGGAACTGGTTGAAAAGGATGATAATTTCGGTCCTTTTCCCCTCTTCCTTTTGGGGGTGGAGGATTAAGAAGTCCTTTCTGGGAATGGAGGGAAAAATTCTAAACTCAAAACAGCCCCATTCCTTTATGCTTCTGACAAAGTGAGAACCAGGACCCCTAGAGTAAATTTTTAGAAGATTTCATGGGTATTCATTGAATCCCTTATTGTAGCTAAGCTCAGCAGGCATCTCCTCCAAGAGACAGCTCTGGCAGGAGTTCTGCAGGGTACGCTACAGCTGTTTTTACCCCCATATCTGTGAAATCAACTCTTGGTGTTTCCAGGATGGGTGAGGGAGACGTGCTAACTATGCTTCTGCTTTCGAAAATGGTGTCTAAAGTTTGCATTATTTCTTGTATGTTTTCCCAGGGCTCTCTTTAGAGGACCAATGTTAGAAGTTATGAAGAAGTTTGGACAGAGTGAGAGTTGAAATGGATAAAAGCATGAAGATCCATTATTTTAAAAGAGCTCGTCTTCCACATTGGTAAATAAGAGTGCTTTTAGCAAAGGAGTGAAAGAAAAGGTTTAGTAGTGGTGGCAAGGGGCAAACCACTTTGTCCTTGAATTCATATATCATCCTTAATACCATTATTCAAGCAAGTAGGATAAATAACACCAATAACACTCTGGACACAGGCTGCCATGCACAGCAGGTACTTTCCAGCAATGCTGATATTCTGCCCAGTCTCCCCAGAGACAAAAAGACTTTGGGCAGAGCTCAAATCCTCTTATAAACACAGCTGAGACTCCTTCTTTGGTATTCAGCTATTTTAGCTGACATCTGTACTAATTTATCTTTTTTTAAAGTCTGTTTCTCTGGACCGCTGCCTACAACTGGAGTGGAAACGAGTTTCACAGGAGTGCTCTGAACAGACAGATAAGCAAGTGCAGTCACCAAAAGCAGAGCTCTTTTGACAACTTCAGCATTTCCAAGCACTGGTTACGGGCAGTGGCAATCATTTCTAATGTACTCCCTGCCTGTAGGTATTGACGTGTTTGTTCTGATTCTCAGTCTTTGTTTAAGGCTGATTACTGTGATCACTTTTTCTGTTGTGGGTTTGCACATCAGCAGTTAAATTACTAAGACAGTTCTCCCTTAAATGTCAGCTTGCTATATTTTCGCTGTTCCTGTAGCCATTAACACCTTTGTACTGATTCACCAGCGTGGTTTTATGCAGTAGACCTTGCTACCAGCCTTGACGCCAATATTGTTTGTCCTTCTCACTTAAAACAAGAAAAAAGAAAAAGAGCTTCTGCTTTTTCCTGTGATACAAAAGTGTTTGTGTCATGTTTATGTATGTACATTTGCAGCTGCATGTGAGGAAGACATATATTCAGGAAAACGAGGGACATTTATTTTGATAAATGGCGGTATGTTGCTTAGTGATTCATCAGGTCGTGTCACGTTGTCACTAGGCAACAAGATGTGATCTGACAACACTATGAATCCTTTCTTATGTGTTTACTGGTTTCTTAGAAGTGCAAGTATTTTTTGCCCTGACCACTAGTTATTAACTGTGAAATTCTATTTAATGCTTTTGTTTTCATTGTTTCTGTGGTTGTTATTTAGACTGTCTTCATCTTGTCATCGTTGTCCTCATCTCAGATACCCCAGAAGGCAACAGTCTCAGTTGCTTCAAGTGTGAATTACAGCTATGTGAAGATAAAAATACTATCATTTTTAACATGTTAGGTTTTGTGCCCTTCTAGCTCTCATCACTTACACATCAATGCTAAGCAGTGACAGCCATTTACTGTGTCAATTCACTTATCAAATTACAAAGATATTTTTAGCTTGGGTCATGGTTTATTGAGTAAAAATAACTGCACTGTCATACGACCCAGACTGAAAAGGAACTAGTGACCCCAGTCAGTAGATGATGTAGGTAGCCAAACATGCTGCTCCTGTAATCCACTTGGTCCTTCGTCCAAGCCACCCCTTCTCAAAAGCTGGAAGATATTTTTCTGAGATAAGCATTTTCCTCCTCATACAAGCAACCAGCCATGCAGTTTTTGTAGTGAATGGTTGACTCAGATGCTACTCAGCCTTTCGGTTGCCCTTCACTCCGTCTACAGTGTGTGGCAGTTGCACTTTCCNTAGATGATGTAGGTAGCCAAACATGCTGCTCCTGTAATCCACTTGGTCCTTCGTCCAAGCCACCCCTTCTCAAAAGCTGGAAGATATTTTTCTGAGATAAGCATTTTCCTCCTCATACAAGCAACCAGCCATGCAGTTTTTGTAGTGAATGGTTGACTCAGATGCTACTCAGCCTTTCGGTTGCCCTTCACTCCGTCTACAGTGTGTGGCAGTTGCACTTTCCCCCCCCCACACCCTGAGACCGGTGTGGCAGTTGCACATCCCCCTCTCAGAACTGGGCCTTCAATGGGCAGTTAATGGCTCTTTGTGGAGACCCAGAGCCGGTGGGCAGGGTCGTCAGCAGAGGAGGGGCCAAGCCTGCCCGCAGCCCAGAGAAGTGGAGAAGCTTCTCGAATGCCCACAGCCGGATCTGAGCAGACTATAAATGGGGTTCCCGCCGAAGGCCCCTTT
>VWYH01002966.1:1405-11986 GCA_013399365.1 Pampusana beccarii
AAAAAAAAAAATACGTGCATATCTGATCCTTTGCACACTTTTTAATCTAAGAAAACATGCTAGAGACTGCGGCTGTTAGGTGACACTTCCTGTAGTCTATATAAAATGTTTGCAGATCGTGTAGCTGCTGTTTTAAACCATCTGCATTTTTTAGGAAGTTGATGGAGAAGGCTGGATGATCCAATGGCACGGAACTAAGACTGTTCCTTTAAATTTTGCAATTTTTTCTATTGGGGGTCAGGACCTAAGCATGTATTCACCAAGCCACTTAGATTTTGGCCTTGTTCAGAGAGATGTATTCACATGCCTAAGTTCCAATAAAATCAACAAAATGAATCAAAGCCAATTTTTTATGCCTTGCTAAATAGAGTGTCCTAAGTTGGAAGAGACCCACAAGGATCATGGAGTCCAACTCCTGTCCCTGCATATGACAGCCCCACAGATCACACCATGTGTCTGAGGGTGTTGTCCAGTCTCTTCTTGAACACTGAACATCATGACACCTCCCTGGGGAGCCTGTGCCAGTGCTCCACCATCCTCTGAGTGAAGAACCTTTTCCTAATGTCCAACCTAAACCTGCCCTGGCACATCTTCCTGCCATCAGATACTAGATCTGGAATAAGAGCCTGTTTTCTAGGATGAGTATGCAGTGGAAGTGAACTGGAAAGAGGGGAACCTGCCCTATCCTTGGCGTGGTAATAGATAACTAGATACCTAGACAACTATAATCGGTCAGAAGGAGTTGAAGCACCTGATTACTGTTCCCGCATTAAAAGCTTTAAAAAAGCATTTCTGGAAAGAACAGATCATGACGAAATTACTGGTGACTAAGAGGGAGATTGCAATATTGCCTTCCTGCACAGGGGCTCTATGGAGGCAGAAGGAATTGTTTTGTAAGTACCAAAGCTTTCTGTGCACCTACAGTAATTACGTGCAGATCAGCATTCAACTTACGCACGATTTTTTACATACATGTATCTTGCCATTTACTCTTGTAAAGGCTGAAGGATAATTTATAACCTCTGGGTAAACTCAGCTTTACAATGAAGACTGGGCAAATGCAGCTTTACTTTATATTTTGAACATAAATGACTGAGTAAAAAATGGACAGATTCATTTGAAAAATATACTGATTTGTGATCATAGCATTTTGATTTAGTGAAGAGTTCTTTACTGAATTCAATGTTCAGTATTTCACTGATCACATTTCAGATCAGATTAAAAAAAAAACAAACACACAAACAGAAAACTATTTGAGGAAAACAGAATGCCCTTAATGATGTGTTCAAAAATTTTCATGGCAACAAAAAATGATGTATAAGTCCTTGCAAAGTGATTGTCCAAGTCAGATATCACCAAAGATTTTAGATAAATTACATAAATAAAGGATCTAAACTATAGTAAGGTACATATAGTGGCAAATTATGGAGTGAGAAATAAACAAGAAAAACTGTTTACACAAGCAATGAGACTGCTCTGCTTTTTGCTTTCCTTTTGACTTATAGAGGCCATACTGGGACATGAAAGTGGAGATTCTGAATTATAGTCTCTATCCATGACATCTATTTAGCTCTACTGGAAATTTTACCAGATTGCTTTATAATTCTTCATATAATCCTTGTTCAATTTTATTGGAAAAGCAGTAGTTGAAGGGGCAAGTATAATAATAGAATAATACATTTGTTCAGTCTGCAAATGTGATCACAATTGTTAATCCCCACTAGCGTAGTTAAATGAGGGGGACAGATTTTTAAAAAATTAGCTAAATGAGAATTTATACAAAAGGAAATGCAGCTGATTTTCAAAAAGGCAAATAAAACTCATCTCTTGTGCTTGGAAATGTACAATTTTATTGGTGCAACTTGTTTGAATATAGATATGTATCATTACAGTGCTGTGACTTGCAAACACTAAGCTCTGCTTTGCCTTGGAGGGATCCAGACTTTTTTGTTTTTCAAGATGTAGCATATCTTCTATGAAAGTATAATCTCATATGATCTTTGAGTCCTGACTGAATTCCTTAGGTATTTCCAATAAAATTTTTTATTTATTGAAAACTGCAGAAGTTATCTATGCTATACCCGTATTGTCCTGCACGTCTGCAGGAGTCAGTCCAAAGAACAGTATCTGCCTCAACATCGCCATCAGGAACTTGGAGAGACACCAAGAAACAAATGGCCTGAGAGACAGAACTGCGTGGTACAGGGACTCTCCGACCTGGGACTACAAGTAGCTGCTGTCCAGAAGATGAATTTCACCTGCTGCCTCAGACAAACTTACCCCACCTCCTCCCTGTGACTAAGGCAAATGAAGAGGAGCAGGCGCAGAAGCTCGCAGAGGGTCTTGAGGTCACCCAGCGGACAAGTAAGAGACCCCTGAACACGAGGCGGCGCAGGCACCGACAAGTTTTGACAAGTGAAAAGCCAGGACTTTTTGGGCCTGCACAGTTAAGTTTGGATTGTCAAATGAAGGCAGAGATTGGCCTCAATCCATGGGAGAGAGCAGGGCTGAAGCACTGTTGCTTAGCATAAAAGATGGTTCCTAACCAAACCTCGGAGAGATCTCTCCCCACCAAAGGATCATGGATCATGACGGAGGACCAGCAGGACGCTGTTCGGGACCTGGGACCATAGGGGTGCCTTTGGACCCATGGTGGTAGCTATAATCCTCTTTCCTCCCTTTTTTATTTTTCCTTTTTCTCCACTTTCTCTATCGCGTGCTGCTTTATGGGCAAAATAATAAAGTTACACTGTTTGATTGAATTATAATTCAATTGAATTATAATTCAATAAGGCATTTTGGTCGCCTTAATTATGCGCTTCGAGATCAAGGTAAACAAACCATCACGAGTCCACTGAATGGACTGTGACAACGTCTATTGGTGGGTTTAATGATACTGAGTTGGTGAATAATTCTAAGACCTTGCAGTTGATCAGAAGCTTAGTGTAAGGTATCCCCGTGTACACTCTTGAATTACAGCAATTTCTCCTGAATTGTAAAAAATACAGAATAAAAGTCTTTATGTGCATGATTACCAGAGAACAGATGAGGCGCTCTAAGTCTTCCCTTTACCGAGAAGCAAACAGCTCTTCTCCCAGAGAGTTAAACTAACTGTAGTAAATTTTCAAGAATAAAAACTGAATAATTTTTGAAAGATCCAGAGATAAGATGGAGAAAAACTATCAGGGTGAAGAAAGTTTTATTCAGGAGCCCCAGGGCTTTTACACAAGGACTGTTGAAGAGCTGAGCAGTTAGGTAAGCTTACATGTCTGAGACGACAATGGTGACACAAAGTCAAGAAAGCCTGAAATCAGAACCATATTTATGTGAGACAATATGAATTTAAGATTCTGTTTTCCTAATCCATCTATCTCCACCTCCATGTGCTCCAGCAGATTTGTGGCAGTGCAGGGAGAGTGTCTTGCCCTTCGTGCTGGTCTCTGCAGCTGCCCACAGCCAGGCCCTGTCTCATCTGCTGGGCACTGGGCACAGCCACCCTGCCTGCCACAAGCCAGGTTTCTGCTTTCCAGACTGACGTGCGCAGCTTCCATCTGTCCCTGGAGTATTTATGATGCTGTATGTATCAGGTGTAACCACTGTCTCCTCAGGCCACAGTAGTTTTATTACTCCACCTTTTTGGCAACTATTTAGCACCGTGCAGGACAACCCCTGCAAGCACCAGAGACTGCTCAGGCTCCAGCAGCTGCGGACACATTTACAGGGAAGTGGGCAAACGTTATCACCCACAGACCCCTAGACCCCCAAGTCCCCCATCCCTTCCTCCCCATAGACTCTAATGACCTCACTGACCTCCACACGCCATTGTGCTCTACGGCCCCTGAGGGCTTACAGCCCCCCTCACACTCCACTGCCCCCTGCCTGTGCCCTTCTCCATCCCCGCAGTCCCCACAGCCCCTGTTTCCCCAGGCTCCCATCCCTGGTGGCTCTGCAGCCCAGTGTCCCACTCTCCCCCCCTCCAGTGGTGCTGTCCCCCTGGCCCCATTGCAGGTTACCTCCCAACCCCTGAAGTCCATTCTAGCAATCTTGTAGCCAGTGGCCCTGTACCCTCGTGGGGTTTATCTGCAGAAAAATATCCAGGACTTTGTGGATTTGGAGAGTAAAAAAAATTATTTAAAAAAAAAAAAAAAAGACATAGAAATTCAGTCTAGAGGGGAGTAAAATGAAGGAATTATTCTCTGAAATACTCAAGTGCATGTATTTTGACTTCTCTGGATTTTCTGCATAAGTTTTTTCCCCATGACTGCTGTCTCATTGCGGGATCCATCAATAGAAGCATCAGGTCTGCCACTTGACCACTCTCATGAAGACCAAGGGGGCAGTCTAATCCTGGACCAAAACACATAGCTAAATAGTTAACCTTTACTTTTAAATTGCATGATGATGTAATATCTGGGGTTTTTTTCTGCAGAGATTGATCTTTTTTAGAAACCTTTACCTAATACATAGCAAGGCTTTTATCATGAATATCTGGCAGGGCACTCAAAGTGATTAGATTGCAACTGAGCAAGGCCATATCTGGATGTTTAATCAGAAAGTCATACAAAACAATAGCAACAAACCACAGCCATTTCCTTGCTCATAAAAACTGTTTTCCAGAATGTACAGAACTGGCAGCAATCCAATCAGAAATCATTGAAGGAAATGATGATAGCCATTTTCCCTTTTCTGCACCATGTCCTGGGTAAAAGCAGTTTGTGTTTCCCACTATTTCAGCAGCACTCAAGTCACAAGAAATTCAGTCACAAGTACACTACAGCTAGAGCCCTCTCAACTTGTAGTCACTCAAATAAGAGGCAAATTAGTGAAACTGGAAGATCTATTCCATACTGGACAGCAACAGTACGAACTGATGGTCATAACTGTTTTTCAGAATGCAGTGGGGTTTTATTTATTTTGTTTGGGATGAGGGGAGGTTTCAAAATAATACAATGGGCAAGGCAAGAACTATTAGGTCACCTAGCTAGTAAACTAGCTGCCTTGCGGAATGGCAGTAGGGATGAACATTGAATTCTAGGTCTATGAGTAAAGCCATGGCTATTAACTTCTCTGTTAATGGACCAGTTACTGAACCCACTTTACTGCTAGATAAGAGGCTGAAGGGCTGGCAGTGAAGAGTTCACTTTACACCCGAAGTAAGAAATCTTGCACTGCAGAATCTGGACATAGCTATATATGAAAATCAAGCAAATAGCTTACACTGCTTCTCTCTGCTGGAAAGTGCAACACAGAAGTATCTGCTGAATTTTTAGCTGGCTTTTATTCACAAATCAGCAAGAGGAGGCATACAACCTCTGAGTAACTTTTAAAACTAGGTGAGTGGCAGCTGTTTCTATTCACATGTTGACTTAATATTTACCTTGATGTCAGACAAAATATAAATTGCAGGAATTAGTAAAAAATTAAGTTGTTTAAAATTTAAGTTGTTTAAAATGTGGTTTCCTAGTTCTTCAATTCATTGCATATCTACTATCTGCTAATGCTCTCATCCCTAAAACTCTCTCTAAACCTCTCTCCAAAACGACTGATTTACTGCTGAATTGAGGTTGGACTTCAGCCTACCCTCTGAAAGTGAGTTTGCTTCACACAAATGACCTCTTCTCAGAAATGGCCAACTTTGCCTTCCTCGTACAGTGTTTATATAATTTCCTGTATGCAGATATCTTTTTTCCAAATACCAAAACAATTATGAAATTGACTTTTCCATCTTGAAAGAGAAAGAAACAACATTAAACGTTGTCAACTTTTTTTTTTTTTTAATTTTAAGAATGCTTGGCTGTGACTAGGACTCTCCATGTCTGTTTTCAGAATATTTTCTGTTTTTTCAGCTTTCTGTGTGGCTGGCATCATCTTAACCCTGGCAGAAAGTTGGTATTCTTACATGTAGATTTTAGAGTCCATTTTCTGGTTTTTGTGGGGATTTTTTTTGTTTTTTCTTGTTGTTGTTGTTGTTGGTTGGTTGTTTGGTTGGTTTTTTTGTTTTGTTTTTTGTTTTTGTGGGGATTTTTTTTGTTTTTTCTTGTTGTTGTTGTTGTTGGTTGGTTGTTTGGTTGGTTTTTTTGTTTTGTTTTTTGTTTTTGTTTTTGTTTGTTTGTTTGTTTGGGGTTTTTTTGTTCTTTTTTAGGGGGTGGAGTAAGGAAAGGTTTCTTTTTCCACCTCTCTGTGATGGAATGAGTTTAAACTGCATAATTGCATCCTGGGTGAAAAAACAACAACCCCAAACTTCCTGCATCAGAAACAAGTAAGCATTTTATTGTAGACAAATTTATCGAGCTGCTAAAAATGGCAGAGAAACTTCAGCTGGATTTTGTTTTAGCAAGGATTAGAGAGGCAGAAGCAGAAGCTTCACTCAGAAGTAGCTATGTGTAACTTCTGTGGGTCCTCCTAGACTACTTTTGGCTTGTGAAGCCTACCCTCAAGAGACTGGTTTATTTGGATTTAATGACTCATACAACCTTGTGGATCGGCTCTATTTTCTTTAGTGAACCAAAGAACGCTGTTCGATTTTGCAAAATGAAAGGGAATGCTTCAAGTATCCTTCTGCATTCTAGAAATCAAAAGATTGATTGAAAGTCTTCAAGAGGGATATGAAAGATATGTGCCGTGACTATGTTGCAAAGATAACTGTTCTGTGTGCCCTCCTACAATGACTGTAGAATGATCCTATTGATAACTGAGGCCCACATAATGCAGTTCAGGGACGTCTGAATCACATTGTTTTCTAACAGTTCACCTTCAGGCAATTACTTTTTAATCTCCACTTATATGTTTACTTTTCCCAGACATTGGAAAAAAATGGTCTTGACTTCCAAACATGTGTAGGGGTTGAGGTAAAAGAGCTTGTTGCTACTGTCGTTCTCCCATTCCACCATTCTACAAAGGATCTCTCTGTTTCTCTCCTTTGTTTCCTTGGATAAATACATTTCCTCTCTGCCACTACTCTTTTGCTGGTCTCTGCCTGCACTGTGTTTGTTCCTACCTGATTTAATCATTTCACGTAGACAGCTGATGAAAGAGTCTGTCTTTATCCAGCAGCTCTATAAATCATTAAGTAGACTTAGATTTACATATAAAACAGCATGAAAGATGATAAAGTAAGAGACTGTGATGAACTTGTTCAACAAAAGTCATAAGGCTTCATCTATATAAATAAAGAAATTAGCAGGTGCTGGCATTTCTAACTGATGGGCATTCAGTGGAAGCTTGCATGGTCATCCAAACGTACTGGAAGTTGAGTGCAAGATTAAAGATGTAGAAAATAAAATGTAATGCAAGGCTTGGTATTCAGCAGGGAAAATTAGTGATGGGAAAGGGAAGAGAAAGCTTTTAGGATTTGCCCTGATCTGAACTTCTTTGAATTCTATATGACACGGTTTGAGTAACTTCTGATTCAGCAGACCTAATTTGCATTACACATATTGCAGATAAGCATCAGGTCTAGCAGAGATGCAAGTGTGGAATCCATACTGGATCATCTGTCCAAAGAGAGAAGCTGTAGTATCCGCACACTATTTTGAGAAAAACGTTCCTTATTGAGGAAAATATCTGACAGTTTGCTTCTTATAGATGACACTACTGTTTCTATAATGGTTGTGGACATCTTGTATGTTCAGTAAGAAGCTGCATTTTTGTTTTGTTTTGTTTTGTTTTTTTTAGAGACAGAAGTATAGGACATGAAAATAGTTTTCATTTAAGTATCTTGAAGATATATAATGCAGTTTGCGTAGGAAGAAGTACTAGCCTGAGCTGTCCAGTGACTAAAATGTTACTCTTTGAAATGATGCCCACAATCTGTGAACTACTTATTCAAAACTATGAACAGAATTTGCTTGTTCTCAAGTTTCTACCCAAAGTCTAGCTGCTCAAACTGTACAAAAATTTCAGAAGTCAAGTTTAAAAGGTTCTTGTCCTGTACCTATTTTTGAAGTTAACTCTGGAAAGTGTGGACTGCTTATACCTGATGCAGTGATGTCTATAAAGAACGACAAAAGTATCCACAAAACAGAACTGCAGCACACAGGAGGGCAAAAAGACGACTGATCCCACCTCCACTGAACACACCAGATTAACTTCTTGATTTGGGTTTAAATTTATGGGTAGCAGGAGAGGGGCAGGAGGTTGGACATCTCTTTCGTGTATTTTTTGTTGATAAAAACTCCTACTTCTGCAAAAGATGCATGCCTCTTTGACCTGTCTTTTTCCTCTGAGTCTGTAACCTGATTTTGTTGGCAGGAAAACTATGATATTTGTAGCTCCATAGTAAAATTTCACACATAGTATGTCACAAACACATAAATGAAGTTTTATCAGTAGTTTAGTTTCGTGTCCAAAAATGACAGTGAAAATCTTCACATTGTTAACATAGATCTGATGTTAGTGGAGCAGCGCGTGTTTGAAATGCTGCCTTTGGTATCCTGGAGACTGAGAGAGGCATTCGTGTGCTGGTTACATGCAACGTGTAACCTAAATACTTTCTTTAATTCCATATATGCATATTTGGATATTGTTATTTTAGTTTTTTAAGGAAGTGGACATCTTGGAGAATAAAGTCCAGCCAGTTTTCAAGTTCTAGGTTGTCAGTATGGTGTGATCCAGCTCACGCTGAAACAGAGTTTTAAGAAAAGTAAGACAAATGCCTTTCACATAGGTACAAAAAGAATCCCTGATGCTATGTCATTTAGCAAGGAGCACATAAAGGCTCATGGTGAGCATATCTTGATCATCTGAGATGTGAATCTGATCGCAGGTACTTGGATAAACATAATATTACTAAAATAATTTTTACAAAAACCCAACTACAACAGAAATATATGTGCCTTTTGGGTTACAGAACATGCTAGGTATTTGACTAAACAAAAATATAATGCAGAAAACCAGTCTTCTAAGTGTGCTGATTGGCCATTTTGTGTGTGTGTGTGTGTGTGATTTTTGTCATCAGTGACCATTTCTTCTCCCAGCAGATGCTGCCAGAAAATGTCATAAGAAAACAGGAAAAAACGTCACCTAGCAACCCAAGCTTTGTGAAGAAAAGTTCCACACTGACCAGCAGAGACAGAGCGATGCGGGGAGTTGGGAAAAGGCATGAGCAACAGTGAAAAGGCTGCTTGTCTGCTGCTCTGGCGCTGATCTCAGCCTTGTTACGGTAGGTGCTCTGGGCACAAAGTTGGTCTCAAGGAAGTTCGGAGTTTCTGTGAAACTGGCATGCATAGAACTTGGTTTGCAAAGTATGACTTTATGTTCCTTTTCCCTCACTTTCAAAAATGAATTTGAAAATTATAAAATCCCAAGCAACGATGTGATCTACTTTGCAATTTTATGATGGCAAAACGTAAACTTGAGAGGAAAGGGCATTATCTGTTTTATCTGTCTCTTTTATGCTTTCCTACCATTAACAAAGATCAGATTAGCACACGCTTCTTCTATTTATTTGGTTAAGCAGAGATGAGTATTTATTTTTTAAGGTCTTTGAGAAATTAAGAGACTCAGAATTAAGATTACTTGCCCCCTCCAGATACTGTAAGGAAGACAGGGAAGAGTAAGAGACAGAGTTGTTTAGGGGGGGGAAACAAAACATACTGGAAACAATTAACACACTTAAATTAACACAACCTTGAAGAGGATGCTCTGCTTTATCAGAGCAAGGAATACAACATTTAAAAACAGGCAAGTGGATTATGGTTGAAAATTAGGGGACAATACTTCTGTCACTTCTGCTGCACAGGCTTGCACATGGTCCATTTTACTGCCTGCCTGTGCATGCGTGACAGTATGAGTGGGTGTAACAGCATGGAGAGGATGTGAGTAGGATTGATCTGGCATACTATGCATGCAAGGCACACACAACTGCTGCTGTTTTACTTTACCAATACATCGACAGAAACTGCCCTTATATAGACACTTCTGGCTAAGGTTTTTAAACCCAGGGATACAATATACTTTATTACAATTGGATGCATTTCATAACCTGCAGATTTCATAACCTGTTAAGAGCAACATCAAAGCAAGCCAATTTCTTGACGACAGTCATGTTTGAGCACTTGTCAGCCTCTTTCTCACTGTTATTGGTGGTGTTCAGTCTCTGCCTCCACACCCTCCTCCTTAAATTCATAGCAAACCCTGATAGAGAAAATCCTGAACTCCGTGTTGCACCCTGATAACCGATCGCACATCTGGAACCGGCAAAATGGTGCAGCATAATGGGGTGGCGCCCACCTCGATACGCGACACACATCCCTCCCGGCCCCACCGCCGGCCGGTGCGGCCCGCGCCGCCGGTCCTCGGCAAAAACCGCAGCGGTCCTTTCCGATCGGCGTGCCATTTCTCCTTCGTGAAGTTGTCCCCCCGTGAAGCTCGATCCCGGCCGTTCACGGGGCTGCGGGCGGCCGCGCTCCCGGTGACCGCTTGTGCTAGCACGCTTTTAGCGAACCCGCAGAACGCCCGCCGCACAGGGCCAGCCTGCGGGCTCGGTCCCGGCCGCCGGGGATCGCCCACGCTACAGGGTCAGGCGACCCCGGGCTGCACTCGGCTCGGCGGGGCTGAGGGAGCGGGAACGACTCAACCCCC
>VWYH01002966.1:11997-39140 GCA_013399365.1 Pampusana beccarii
GCTCCGCCCCGCCGGCAGCTCTGGGCCCGCCCAGGCGTGAGGCTCCCCCGCCGCCCCTCCGGGCTGGGGGGAGCCGGAGCCGCTGCCGCCGCTGCAGCTCGGCCCGGGCCGACGCGGCGCGGGAGGTGGGGAGGAGGAGGGGAGAGAGAGAGAAAGAGAGGGAGGGAAGGAAGGAAGGAAGGAGAGAGGGAGGAAGGGAGCAGAGCTGAGCTGAGCTGAGCTGAGCTGAGCTGAGCTGCCGCCGCCACCAGCCACTCTGTCGCTTTGCTTTCTGCAGCTGGTGCCGAGGAGGGGGCAGCCGCCGGCAGACGTCCCGGCATGCTGAAAGTCACCATGCCCTCCTCCTCCTCTTCCTCATCATCCTCGTCCTCCTCCGGCTCCTCGGCTGCCGGCCGCCCCGGGTCCGCTACGTCCGATTACTGGATCGACGGCTCCAACAAGGACACCCTGGCCCACTACTTCGAGCTGGAGTCCGAGCTGGGACGGTGAGGCGCCGCGGGACGGGGCGGCCGCGGGGCGCGGGTTCAGCCACCGCGGTGCCGGGGCTGGCGGGGCTGGATCTGCGGTGCCGGGGCTGGCGGGGCTGGATCTGCCCTCCCCACCAGCGCTGCGCCGCTGTGGCGAGGGCGTCAAAACTTTGGTTTGCGTGAACGGCATCGGGAGAGCATGTAGGCTTTCGGAGGAAAATGACACCTCCCAGGAGCCAGGCTGTGCAGATCCCCGGAAGAAACGAGTGATTTTCAGGAGAGGGCATCAATCCGTCTCGGTAAATGCTGGTCCACATGAGCAGCTTTACCTTAGTCAGATTACCTGTATATTTGCAGGCTCTAGACTTGATACCGTATCTATCAGTTGAATGGGAGGCTTCACTTCGAGAGCGCTAAAATGCCAGCTTATTCGCAGCCTCACTTCATACGAGATCTTTTATTGTTATGCCCATTATCAGCACCTTCAGACCTTGTGCTGACAAAACTCCCTCCTGAGACAGGAGATCGTGAATAGGCCTCTGTAAGCAGAGTCGTTTCATTGAAGTGCAGTGCAGATGAGTGACCTGGTATATGTTCATTCATGAATTCTGCACTAGTGCCCTGATGCTTCTGCCTGTCAACTTGAAGGTCCCAAGTGTTCATTTTTTTTTTTTTTCCCCAAACTGAAGTACAGTATAAAATGCTGTTGCCTATATCTAATGTGTGATTTTTATTCTCTAAATACATTTGGTGATTTATGTGAAATTTGTGGGTAGAAAATAATGTGTTTTTAAAAAAGTGGAAAATCATACCTTTTTTAAGGGTATACAGTAGATGACTTAAATCTCTAAGGAGGTAAAAAATAGCAATTGCTAACTTTGCCTGTGATGGTGTATTCAAATCCTGGATGACTGTGGGAAATTTGCAGGTAATAACATGGTTGCCTTGGTACAGTATTTTTGCAAAAAGGGCATGCAATGGAAGTTACTGCTACAAAGCATACCTGTGCTTGCTATACTGTAACTGATAGGGGCAGGAAAGGCTGTAGAAATACAATACAGTATCATCATTGGTGTGCTGGCTAGGTCTTAAGCATCTGCTGCTACCTTTTTGCCACTGTTGCTGCTCCGGCTAGCCAGATTTAAATAGGTGTAGGTTTATGTATGCTTACCACATGTATACTTCACTGTACACCTATGCAGAAACATAAAAATGTAAAGCAGGAGATATGGCTGTGTCAGTTTTGTGTCCCAGATTGTCAAAAAAGAGTGTGTACTGCTGAACAACAGCAGTTGATACCAACTCTGTCACCTGGATTAATACTGTTACATGTGGTCTATGTAGAATCCTTTCAGCGTGTGTCCTAGTGACTGTGGGCTTTGTTTAAGAATAGTCTGCATTGGTGGTACATCATGGATATATTGTGGATCTTGGGAAGGGATTTTAAAATGTGAACTCTCCTGTCTGAGGAAGGAAAATATAATGAAAGCTGAGGTGCAGTGGGTTTTTCTACCTTGCAAGGTGATGCAGTAGATGCTGAAACCCTAACAAAAGGTTTGAATAAGGAAGATAACCACACCCAGCTAGTGTAGAGATGTGAGCCAGTAAGCCTGCTCCACTGTTGGATAGAAGTAGTGTCCTGATTTTGGCTATGATAGAGTTAATTTTCTTCCTAGTAGCTGGTATAGTGCCGTGTTTTGGATTTAGTATGAGAAAGATGTTTATAATACACTGATGTTTTGGTTGTTGCTTGGCAATGGTTGTGTCAAGTCAAGGAAGGCTGCAGGTGCACAGGAAGCTGGGAGAGGGCACAGGCAGGATAGCTGACCCAAACTGGCTAAAGGGATGTTCGATACCATATTGCATCATGCTCAGTATATATTTTGGGGGAAGAAGAAGGAAAGGGAGGGTGTTCAGAGCGATGGCATTTGTTCTCCCAACTAACCATTATGTGTGATGGAGCCTGGCTTTCCTAGAGATGGCTGAACACCTGCCTGCTGATGGGAGGTAGTGAATGAATCCCTTGTTTTGCTTTACTTGCATACACAGCTTTTGTTTTACTTATTAAACTGTCTTTATCTCAACACACGAGTTTTCTTAGTTTTACTTTTCTGATTGTCTCTCCCATCGCACTGTGGGGAAGTGAGTGAGCAGCTGTGTGGGGCTTAGTTGCTGGCTGGGATTAAACCATGACAGTCATTTTTGGTGCCTGACGCTGGGTGACAAAAGAAGGCTGTCATAGTTTAACGCCGGCTGGCAACAAGGACCATGGAGCCACTCGCTCACTCCACTTTCCCAAGTGTGATGGAGGAAAGACTCGAAAGGGCAAAAAAACTTAGGGGTTGGGATAAGAACAGTTTAATAGGACACCAAAGAAAGATAAAATAATAACAACAACCATAGAATACACAAACCAAGTGATGCACAATGCAATTGCTCACCACTCGCAACGCAATAGGCTGTCCATTCCTGAGCAGCTGTATTTGCCTCCCTAGCCAACTCCAGTTTATATACTGAACATGATGTCATATGATAAGGAGTACTTCTTTGTCCTGGTTTTGCTCCTTCCCAGCTTCTTGTGCACCTGGTGGAGCATTGAAAGCTGAAAGTCCTTGACTACCAGGCAAAACCCAAAACATCAGTGTATTGTCAACCTTCTTCTCGTATTAGATTGAAACCACAACACTATACCAGCTACTAGAAAGGAAATCAGCCAAAACCAGGACATGTAGACAGATAGGAGCAGCTTCATATTCACAAACCCCAGTCCTCATAGGGGACTTAAAACACTCCAGTATCTGTTGGAGGGACAACACAGCAGGGCAGAAGCAATTCAGGAAGTTCCTGGAATGTGTTGATGATAACTTTATTCTCCAAGTGATAGAGGAGCCAATGAGGGGAGGTGGTATGCTGGACCTTATGCTGGACTTTATTCTTACCAACAAGGAGGGGAATGTGAAGCTCAAGGCCACCCTTGGCTCCATTGACCATGAAATGGTGGAGTTCAACATCCTTAGGGCAGTGAGGAGGGTGCACAGCAAGCTCATTACCCTGGACTTCTAGAGAACAGACCTTGGCCTCTTCAGGGATCTGCTTGGTAAAGTACCAAAAGAAAGACCTGGGGAACTACAGGCCAGTCACTCTCATCTTTATGCCAGGCAAGATCATGGAGCAGAGCCTCCTGGAAACTATGCCAAGGCACATGGAAAATAAGGAGGTGATTTGTGACAGCAAGCATGCTTCCCTAAGGGCAAATTGTGCCTGACAAATTTGGTGGCCTTCTGTGGTGGGGTTATGATGTTGGTGGCTAAGCGAAGAGCAGCTGATGTCATCTACTACATTAGACACAGTGCCACACAACACCCTTTTCTCTAAATTGGAGACACATGTACTTGATGGGTAAGGAATTGGCTGGATGGTGTCACTCAGAGAGTTGCTGTCAATGGCTCGATGCCCAGCTGGAGACCAGTGGCAAGTGGTGTTCCTCAGGGGTTGGTATTGGGACGGGTGCTGTTTATCGTCTTTGTCAGTGACATGGACAGTGGGATTGAGTGCACCCTAAGCAAGTTTGCTGATGACACCGAGCTGTGCAGTGTGGTCGACATGCTGGAGGGAAGGGATGCCATCCAGAGAGACCTTGACAGGCTTGTGAGGTGAGTCTGTGCAAACCTCATGAAGTTCAAGAAGGCCAAGAGCAAGGTCTTGCACAGGGATTGAGACAATCACAAGCACAAATATAGGCTGGGTGGAGAATGGATTGAGGGCAGCCCTGAAGAGAAGATCTTGAAAGTGTTGATTGATGAGTAACTCAACATGAGCTGGTAATTTGTGCCTGCAGCCCAGAAAACCAACCGTATGCCGGGTTGCATCAAAGAAAGTGTGACCAGCAGGTCGAGGGAGGTGATTCTTCCCCTCTACTCCACTCTTATGAGAACTCACCTGGAGCACTGCTTTCAGCTCTTGGGTCCCCAACAGAAGAAAAGACATAGGCCTGTTGGAGATCAGCCACAAAGATGATCAGAGGACTAAGCACCTCTCATATGAAGAAGACTGAAAGAGTCAGGGTTTTTCAGCCTGGGGAAGAGAAGGCTCTGGGGAGACCTTAGAGCAGCCTTCGAGTATGTAAAGGGGGCCTACAAGAAAGCTGGAGGTGGACTTTTTACAAGGGCCCGTAGTGACAGGACAGGGGGTAATGGATTTAAACTGAAAGGGAGTAGATTCAGGTTAGATATAAGGAAGAAATTCTTCACCATGAAGGTGGTGAGGCACTGGAACAGGCTGCCCAGGGAAGCTGTGGATGCCCCATCCCTGTAAGTGTTCAAGCTCAGGCTGGATGGGGCTTTGAGCAACCTGGTCTAGTGGAAGATGTTCCAACCCATGGCAGGAGGGTTGGAACTAGATGATCTTTAAGGTCCCTTCCAGCCCAAAGTGTTCTATGATTCTATGATGAAATTCAGTTTAGATAAATGAGAGTGAAGGAGAAACCATTTGGTTGTTTTCTTTCCTTAGTAAGGTTAAGAGAGAGAGCTCTGGAGACACTTATGACGTGGATGGAACACCTGGTTAGAGGTGCTTATTTCCTGTTTTCTTTGATGACGGCTCTGTAGGGCATCTGACAGAGCTAGCAAGTGAAAAATGAGCTAGGAGGTAAGGCTGTTGCAGCACAGTGTGTACTCAAGTGGTGGAACTCCTGGCCACTGGATACTATATATGCTAAAAATTTACATGGGTTTAACAGACAGCTAGGCAAGTTTACATTCTAGAAATCCGTTAAGACTGATTAAACATGAAGATACTATTGAACTACAAGTTGTTGAATGTTATAAGAATACTGTTTGACAGTGTTGATATAGTTTTGCTCTATTCTTATATTCTTCCTGAGGCATCTGTATTTGGCCAGTGTTAAAGCCAGTATTCTGCACTAGACAGGGTGTTATTCTGAGTCAGGACAACTGTTTTCATGCTTTATGGGATCCTGGGTAGTTCACCTTATTTTTAGCCCATTTCTGACAGGATGATTTTGTCTGTGCCACTTAGCGGTAGTTCAAGATGCTGTAAAGATGAAATTTTGTCATTTGTTTTTTTATAAAGAATACCTGTTCCTTCACTAAAGGTTGCAACAATGGTTAGTTGTGGCCATTGGAATTTTTTTCTGCGTATATTTCATCTAAAGGCTTTTTTCCCACACTCTCTTGGGAAAAAAAAAAAAAAAAAGATTTTAAACTTGTGTGTTCCATAAGGACTAAAACCTTTTTTTGGCGTTATGTAATCCATGCTCTATCTTTTGATGCAGAGTTTCTGAATTCATGATTAGTATAAAAATGGTATTTAAGTGAAGAGGAAATTAATAACAATTTTTTAATATTCAGAATATTATGAAAAAGGAATTTCTCTTTGTTATAATTTTATTTATGATATTTTACTTAGCGTACTCTCCCTTGCCTAACTGCGCCAAACTACGTAACTATTTGAGTTTAAACTGTCTAATATTATTGTAGGTGTATTGCAGATCTATTAAATCATCAAGGGCAGCTGGAAGTTATTTCCAACAAAATCCTTAGGGCTTTCTTTCATTTCGAAGATTAAATAAAATAACAATAATTAAAAAAACCCAGAAAAGTAACAGATTTTTCTTTGGTAAGAATGGTAAGTCAGGATCTTCCAAGGTTACCTTGCCCTGCATGGGCAGTCTTTCAATTGTGTGATCCTTGTTGAGTTTCTGAAACTTAAAGGCGCTCAGTACTTGCAACTTACAGAATCGCAGAATCACAGAATGTTAGGGATTGGAAAGGACCTTGAAAGATCATCTAGTCCAATCCCCCTGCCGGAGCAGGAACACCCAGATGAGGTTACACAGGAATGTGTCCAGGTGGGTTTTGAATGTCTCCAGAGAAGGAGACTCCACAACCTCCCTGGGCAGCCTGTTCCAGTGCTCTGTCACCCTCACTGTGAAGAAGTTTCTTCTCATATTTAAGTGGAACNTCCCTGTCCTTCTTGAACTGAGGGGCCCAGAACTGGACACAATATTCCAGATGTGGTCTCACCAGGGCAGAGTAGAGGGGAAGGAGAACCTCTCTTGATCTACTAACCACCCCCTTCTCATACACCCCAGGATGCCACTGGCCTTCTTGGCCACAAGGGCACAGTGCTGGCTCGTGGGCATCCTGCTGTGCACCAAGATCCCCAGGTCTTCTGTTCATCTCAAGAGTCATTTGTTATATAGACTGTTTGCCATGATTATTCTGAAAATCACTTGCTCATTTTGCTTTGTGGTACATTTAAAGTAGGTCTGTCCTCCCTTTAGTAATACTTTTGCTTAACTTGCTTGTGACCTTTAGTACTGTACCTGAGGATGTGCAAAGAGATGCAGGCATGCTGCTGACAGCACATGGTACTGGCTGTCTGAATGTGATCAAGGAGTGTTCAGCTGAAACAGGATGAGTATTATCTTTGATCAGAAATTGGCTGTGTAGGTTTGTCTGTCCTCCAGGTCACATCATGCCACAAACTGCAACCTGCTTGTTACCCTCACACCTTCAGGCAAGCAGCAAGCGTTTTCATTCCAGCAGTTCCTGCTGATAGAGAAGGTTGTTGAAAAGGTGGGTCTGAGGTCTTCTTTGGGACTGTTATAGATACATTGGACCTTGCTTTGAGGTAGGAACGTAGGAGATACAGAGCACATGGGGGCCTTTTAGTGCTGGCCAAGGTGGCAGTTGGATGTGGAGAACAGTCTTATTCATGCACTGCACCAGCCAGCATAACCCTAGTTGAAGATTTTAATTTGGTTTTCCTCTCAAAGAGGTTTCCTCCACCTTGAAGAGGTTCTGTCCACCAGCTTTCCCCTTGAAAAATGTCCTAGAATCATAGAACCATTTTCTTTGGAAAAGGCCTTTAAGATCATTGAGTCCAAGTGCTAATCTAACGCTGCCAAGTCTACCTCTAAACCATGTCCCTATGAACCTCATCTACACATCTTTTAAACACCTCCAGGGATGGTGACTCCACAACTTCCCTGAGCAGCCTGTTCCAATGCCCGACAACACTTTCTGTGAAGAATTTTTCCTAATATCCAATCTAAACCTCCCCTGGCACAACTTGAGGCCATTTCTTTTTGTCCTATCACGTGCTACTTGGGAGAAGAGAGTGACACCCACCTCTTTATAACCTCCTTTCAGGTAGTTGTGGAGAGCGATAAGGTCTCTGCTCAGCCTCCTTTTCTCCAGGCTAAACAGCCTCAGTTCCCTCAGCTAATCCTAATAAAGCTTTTTCTTTAGACACTTCAGCAGCTTCATCACCCTCCTCTGCACTCTCTCCAGCACCTCAATGTCTTTCTTGTAGTGAGAGGCCTAAAACTGAACACAGTATTCAAGGTGGGGCCTCCCCAGTGCCGAGTACAGTGGCACAATCGCTTCTCTAGTCCTGTTGGACACACTATTCCTGATACAAGCCAGGATGCTCTTGGCCTTTTTGGCCACCTGGGCACGCTGCTGGCTCATGCTCAGCCGGCTGCCAGTCAACACCCACAGATCCTTCTCTGCCAGGCAGCTTTCCAGCCACTCTTCCCCCAGCCTATAGCTCTCCCTGGGGTTGTTGTGACCCAAGTGCAGGACCTGGCACGTACTAAGCATTGGACTGCAGGCTCTTCTGTGGTGAACATGCTCTTTGCTCCTTCTACTGAAGCAGTGCTATTGTGGAGAAGGCAATCCAATGCTAAATTTGCCAGAAAGAGGATGTCAGAATTTTGTTAAGCGAGATACTGCTCTCAGAGCGGGAAAGTCAGTCCCTATCAAAATGCATGCTCATCTATGGAGAGTAATAAAGAAAAATTAATAGCAAGCAGCAAATGTTTTCTGTGGAAGCTCTATAGCTTATGAACCCAGTGATCTGGATGAAATTTGTCATTTGAGTACCAGGAACCAGAACTTGCAATCTATAGCCTGGGTTTTGATAGGTAACATTTTTTACTCAGTGCAGGGAGAATATTTTCTTCAGTTTTGTCTGGCTCAGTTCAACAACTGGTTGACTCAGAATTAATAACCTGGGTGTTGAAAAAGCATGAAAAGAAAATTTCCTTTACAATTTTGTAAATAAAAAACAATTGAAAGAAGATACACCATTTCACTTGAGGCTCTCTAACCATGCAGAGAAATAAGCTCTTAGGCTATATATTTTGAACCTTGCCATCAGAGAATGTTATTGAGTCTGTTGTCCAAATGCCTATCTCAGGCACTAAATACATTGTCTAAATAATATCTCTGTCTACATCTCTTAGTTAGAAAAGAATATAGAGGGTTTTTTATAATTATTATTTTTTGGCATAGTTGACATTTCTTTCTTGTTAGAAAATGAGTTTTAAGTTTTAAAGATGGTTGTTCAAAGCCCTTTACAGTTCAGATTTGTGGGAAAGCCATTGTTCTTCTGCAGCCAGGAGTTTTGCATTGAGCTTCAAACTCAATGCCTCCTTCACTAGGTCTCAAAAAATACATTATAAAATGGGCATTTTTTCATAATGGCCGATTAATGTTAGTACTGTGATTGAGGCATTGCTTCCATCATGCCATGATGGAAAATAGGTTTGTTGATTCAATCAGCTATCTATAGGCAAAATTTTTAGCTGATAACAGCTGTGGGCAGTCATGTCAGAGAAACTAACAGTATCGTATCTACATTCTTACAGGGATGTGTTAATGCTTGTTCCTATGCAAAAAACTGCTCTGCTACCTCTGTAAACAAAGAGATTACTTGGTTTTCAGTACAATCAGTAATATCTAAGTCATAACTGTATTATATAAAAAATAGTTTGAAACAAGCTTTTCTTCTTTTTCTAAATATGAACTTAAATAGACTACTGATAACAGCATGTATTTACATGTTTCCACTTACAGAATCAAAAAGATTTTGTTTGTAACATATTGCATCATTCCAGTTTTGAAAGGGGAATTTGTGGGTGCATATACACTGACGTTTTAATTTGGTTTGGGAGTGACTTCTCTGAAACAAATGTCCCAATTATCCCTTCTCAATGTACTTTGCTTTGCATTGAGGGGCGTTCTTGGAGTGCACAGAGCAGACTGAATGTAGCTGAACCAGAAGATGCAGTTCAGGAACACTTAATCCACTCTAACCTTTTGTGAACATTCTTTCACAGGACCAGATCGGGGCTTATATGATGCAAAACCTGCAAAAAGTTTGTGTGCTGATATCAGCATGTTGCCACCATCTGTAACACTGGTGTGCTCCTACTGCACTGCACTACTTGGTAGTGCTTACCTAGATTATGTCCTAGTGATACTGTATTTGAATCTAACTGTAGTTAATCTGCAAGCTGATTAATAGGATGCTTGTGATATCATGTGTTCGATATAACGCACAGGTCAATGTCTGCTCAAGATTTGGAAGCTAAGGGGAATATATATTACATAAATCAAAATTTAGTACTTAGAGTAGGCAGTGAAAGAGTAGTTAAGACGCTGCAGAGTGTTTCATTATCTCTGTACTCTTATTAGTCTGTGTACTCAATGGATTCTTCTGTCAGTACATGGAGCTGTTGCCTTTTCTCTATAAAAAGAGTGCCAGAGCAGTTTTGAATAGCTGGAATGAATAGATGGTCATTTTGTGTAATTTTCACAGCTTTCTTGTACTTAAAAAGAGATATTAATAATGAAAAATTACATTAGATAATTGCTATTTCTTTATTTTAATTTATTTCTTCTGTCAGCCACTATGCATTTTTGTCACTGGTTTTGGTTATCTTTTTAAATTAAAAAATATATTTCTAATGGAGAAAATCAGTAGTGCTTGAAGTAAGTACTCTTAAGAATACTAAAAATGTTTTCTGCACATAGAGATTTTAGGATTTGAAAGTAATGATATCGTTTATGTTAATACAAGGATTGTCATGTTTGAAAAATGATTGCAGTAGTCTGCAAAGGGTCAGATATAACAAAGTCACTCTTTTAGCTTGTTACAGAGAGAATACATCTGAAATTGAATAAGTATTTTCAAGTTCAGTTGAAAGCATTTTACGTAGTGTGATTGTGTAATAAACCTATATGATTATGGTAGGTAAACTTAGTGAAGCCCCGTGGTACAAGAAGCAAATATGTGTTCATTCCACTGCGTCTTCAGGTGCGTGTCCAAGTATGCATAGTATCATGTAAGGGACTGTAATGGACACAGTTTCATAGGCAGAATTCTACCAGTAACAGATGTTTAAATGCTTGCTCACATAGTGAATAGCCACATTTGAAAAGACCATCAATTATGAATGGTGGTCAGTGAAAAAATACTGTTTGCTGTAGCATGTGCCGCATCTGTGGAAGTCCAGGTACTTGCTAGGAAGCACTAGCCATCCTCTTCTGTCATTCAGATCAAAGCAGTTTTATCTTCCTAAATATTGGCTGAAAAGGTCAATCAAGAAATTAAAAGAATAGGCATCCCTTCACCTAGTTTCGTTTATAGTCCAACAAATTGAGCTGGCTTTATTGCAGTAAACCTGAATGATTCTTCTGTGGTCTTCTGCTAGCTAAAAGGCTGTCTGGGCTTTGGGAAAGCAATCTTCTGACACTGCACATTGTGTAGAAAAAACGTGCAAAGATTTGAATATTATTTTAATCCATGTACAATATGTATGAACCATTACTAGGAGTTAAGGCAGCATAAAAAGAAAGAACATGTACTCCTTTGTGCTTTCACAATGATTCAGAATATAAACATGTAGACTTGCATATTTGCTGCTGACTTCCTCCTTTAGGCATTCTCACTGTACTGCTTCTTTTCACAATAAGCAGGCCTTTATTATCTGAATAACTACTAATTTCACAAGGCATATTCTTTTATGGTACAGTGATGCACATGCTGAGAAAGGGTAACCAAATGCTCTGTGTATTTCCAAATTGTGATGCTGCTTTTGGTTCTTGGTTTGTCTAATGTATTTTCAAACATTTATGGTTTTCCTATCTCCTCCATTGAAAAAAAAAAAAAGGGTTAGAATAACAGCTCTTACAACCAGTCATTGATACCTTAGAAATGCTCTTACATTTGTTGTTAATCATCCTTCATTTGGCCTTGCATTGTCAGGGTCTTCGGTCAGTCAGTAATCACCAGAAAATGCATCTTAGCTTATTGGTTTCTGCTCTTGAAAACTAAACTCATCTCTAATTTGTGAGGATTTTTTCCTTTCTCTTGTACTTTGGAGTCTGAGCTAGCAGCTCTGTGAAATCTGAGCTTGTGAATCATTAAGAATTTAATTTAGGAATTTTTGGGTTGTGGAGGTGTGTTGTTTTCTTGTTGTCACCTTACTATCTCAGAGTTAAGAAAGGTCTCTCACAGTGAACCCTCTTTTGGCAAAAGTGCACAGAATGTGTTTTCCCAGAGTTCATCTGTGTTAGCTTGTAAACCTCTAGAAACTCATCTGAACAAGGCAAGGAGAGCATACTTCTTTCTTGCTCTGTTCTAAAACTGCAGTTCGTTGCCTGTGATGCTTTACCAGCTTTTTCTGACCTAGGAGATAGGATCTGTTTTGGAGGGTAAATGCATTTTTTGTTGTGGCGGGGCGAGTAGGGAAGATTCTGCACAGCATGACATGTTGGCTAGCAGCATGCTCTGGAGCAGCCCAAAGGTACTGCAACTACTGAGGATTTTATGTCTTAAGGACAGAATGACATTTCCTTTGAGTTTACTGGAGTGTGTAGGAAGGTTTTGGTCATGCACATGGAAGCCTACTTCCTTTTTCCTGGTTAGCTGTGGGTTTTTTTAAGATCTGTCAGCGTGATGCAATGGGAAAGATCATCGAGAATGAGCTAAGACCACTTTCAAGTGTGGAGTTTTTGGTCAATATGTACATTATATGTGCTCAATTTCTTAGACTATGTAACGTTTAAAATAGAGAGACGGAGTATTGGTAATATAATACTGTACCAACACACATTGCAAATGTATCTCTTAGTTATAGAATGGATGCAAAAATGGTGTTACTGTCATAGATTGTTATCAGTTAAAACACACGGACTATTAATGACCATCAGTATTTGCATATGTTGCCTTGAGAGTAGATTGCTGAGGTGTTGATGCTTTCCTTGTAAAATAATTCTAAGTTAGGAGACCCTACAACAATATGACTTTGAAAGGGACCATTCAATCTGTAGCAATCAAAGCTTTTGCCTCTTTGAATTTCATCTGCAGGGGATAACAGGAGAGAAATTATTTGGTGTGAACCACGAAATTACATGATTGGAACTGTATGCTGATTCTGATACAAGTGAAGTAGTCATCTGAACAACATAATGCTGTAGCTTATAAGTTGTCCTCCTTTCACATATGCAGCTATCCATGCTAGAACTCAAGAATCGTAAAACGTGAAAGATAATGAAAATGGGAAGCCCTTTGAGGAAAAAAAACCAAACAAACATGCTGCCCTTTGACAGTTTACTGTCTATTTATCATGGCTTTTTGGGAGGGGATAAAGCAACAGTAAAAGCATGTTTAAGATTTATAATGCAGAGCCTCAAAACAAACAGCATTAAAATTTAAGCCCTTCGACAAAGGTATAGTCTATGCTCTGATGCATACCTCACTGTGAGCACCCATATGCTACAGATAAGATGCCAAAACTGCAACTTTACCTCAGAACTGATGTCATCTGAAAAGTCCTTTTCCCCAAACTCTCTTCACAGAAACATGTGATGCATCTCTCCTGGCTTCTCTCCAGGCATCGTGAAAAGAAGCAATGGCTTGGGTTTATGGAAGAGGCATCATTCTAGACCAGGGTTCCTCCCTCCACCCCCTCCTCCCTGCCCCTGCAGTAATTTTTCCTTATTGGAAGTATTTGTAGTGTCTTTTCAATTCAGATCATCATAAACACACCAATATTATTAGTTATTTTCAGTCTTTTGATCTTCAAAGCATATCCATGTCTAGCAGGTTCACTGACTTCGGGAACTCGTGCTGCATCTTAAAATACTCGGTTGATTGCAGTTTCATTCATGAAGATGACCCTGATTACTCTACAGACTTTGGCAGAACTGAATACTGCATAAACAAAAACATTTTACGAATGTCTTGATTTTATGTTTTCTAATGAGGCAGCATAGCATCACTTGACAGAAGGGAGGTCAGTCAATCAGATCAGTCTCACCATAAATTGTGAATTGCTTGTTGACACTTGTTCATGTATTAAAAAACTAAAATGCTGACATTAGCAGATAGCAAATTCATATAAAGAAGTTCGGATTGTCTCAGAAATGAAATGCAGGAATTCCAATTTAATCTAAATAAATTACTTTCAATGAAAAATTTTGCACTCATGAATGAACGGAAGTAAAAAAGTGTGTGAGATCTTAATGAATATCCATGGAATAAGAAGTCCAGCATTATCTTCAAGTACTTCTGAAATAACATTCATATTGATGTTTCTTTAAATAATCTTTGTTAACAGAGGCACACTGCCAGTACCAAAGAAGATGCTATGTGATGTTATTTTGTGTCTAGCTGTAAAAAAAAAAAAAAATTAATACTATGTTGAAAGGAGTGGACTTTAATACCCATTCTGTGGAAGGCGGATCATAAATTGTGCAACTTTCAATTGATAACGAGGCCTCCTAGGTGCTTGTATTCTTTGGTGATTAGTTCCAAATTTGACAAAGTACCTCTTTCAGATTCTCTACGTATGCAAGATAGTGTTTGCTGTTTCTGATTTATTAGGTGTCCAGCACTGGTCTAACATTGTGAAAAAATGAGGATGTTTTAAGAACATGCTTTGGGCCAGAAATTATTTCAAGTCTTTTGGCACACATTGATTTTTTTTTTTTTAATTTGGTGATATTACATATTTTTATACTTTTGCAGAGAAAATGGTTGTCTTGGTAAGGCTTATAAGGCCTCAAGATAAAGTCTGCCATAGATGAGTACTGGTCTTTTCCTTTTCCTTTTCCTTTTCCTTTTCCTTTTCCTTTTCCTTTTCCTTTTCCTTTTCCTTTTCNTTCTTTTCTTTTATTTTTTCTTTATTTTTTCTTTCTTTTTTTCCTTTCTTCTTTCTTCTTTTTTTTGCCTATTGCCATGTTTTCTAGATTAATGAACCACAATTCTAATATGGTATACAGTGCTTTACTGATGTTTGTTTTTTCTGAGGGATAACATTCAGTTGTCAGCTTTCCATAGTGATTTCCAAAAACTGAACAGAAAACACGTTGATAACTCTGACATCTTTATAATAATCTAAATTCAAAGACCTGTAAGATAATGTGTGCATGCATGTTTTTACCTGCTAGCTTCATTGGATCTCCCCACCCTGCCTAGTGCTGTTAAAGCAGCAAGTGATCCATCTCTCTACATTCTCTTCAAATCCTCATGATTTTCTGGCTGAATGGCTTAGTAAATTTGAAAAGAGAAGGGCTGCAGAGTTGATTTTGTAATGGGAAGCAACACTTTATGGTATAGATACTGATGATTATTTAGGAAATGGCTAATGATTTTGTTTAATGACCTTAGGTTTCAGGTGATCAGATGAAGAAACATAATAAAGGTGGGTGTTTGTTTGCTGCAGGGGAGAGGAAGGCCAGTAAATTTGTTAAATCTGATTCTCCCTTCACAGAAATTTAGTTGGAGAATATCTTAACTACAAACAAGAACACAATTTGTATTGGTAGTTAAAACTAATTATCAATTAATGTTAAATAAGATCAGTAATAAATTGCCAGATTGGGTCAATGTGTAATGGAAAATCTGCAATGAAAGAGATACCCTAAAATGCACTTGCGTGCTTTTTGCTCTTTCATAGAAATGAAACCCATCTCCATCTCCATAATACCTCCATAATAAATGTGCAGATAAATTATTTTTTCTATTTAAATTCAAATCCTATCTCTATGCATAATTCATACAACAGGTGTTCAAAAGTAGGTGGAACAGGAATAAAACTGAGTGGAAAAAGGCAGTTTTATTCATTACTACAAAAACTTGCTCACAGAGTTGATTTGATTGGCAATAGCATAAAGAGAATACTCTTACATTTCCAGAGAATCATTCATTACAGATGACAAATCAACCTTGGTCATCTCCTCCTCCACCTTCTCTTTCTTCCGCAGCACAACAATACCTTTTTGACCATTTGAATATTCAGCTTGTCTAGTTAAAAGACAGTAGCTCATTTTACTGTAAAGGGATTTCTGGTTTCATCTATGCTAGTCTCTTTTTTATTGTTCTAGCAACATTTATGTATTTAAAAAAAAAAAGCGAAATATTTTAACATCTTCACATTATTTTTTTTTTGCATGACTTTAGAAAAGGTGAAATGTCATTTATGATGGAAAAAAAAGTGTTAGATATATTTGCCTTGCATATGACCACCTAAATTAGAGCTGGTGACATTTATTCTTTAAATAAATAGCCCAACAAATCTTACTTTCTTTTCCTGTCAGCTCCTATTTTGTGAACTGGTTATGTTTGCTATTTTTGAATGAATACAATAAATGTTTACCAGATAGCCTAGTTAAATAGTTTGCCATGATGCTTCTTAGCAACCATGTGTTTTAACTCTATTGAATATCTAGTAAGTCTATTTTATTGTATTTTTCCATGGTCACAGCTGAAACAGAACAATAATGATTAGCAAGATGTGTTAGTCATCCACAATGGCATGTGGCCATTGGAAGACCGTATTTCATGCTTGAGAGTCACGCCTGTTAAAGTTTGTTTTTGTCTACATATTGATATCTTTACAATAGCGAATTGGCAGATTTGAGAAACTCCAGAGTTTGCATCCCCTGATAAATTTCAGTATTTTGGCATATGTTTTTGTTTTGCGTTAGGATGAGTAATTGAAGTATTGGTATGATGTGGATAAAGGACATTTTCACAGCATGGAATTATTCAACAATTTCAGATTAAAGTTTACAAACACTTACACATTTTACATTTTGTGTTAATTAAAGACATTCTTGATTCAAAGTAACCAGATTGCAAGAACAAACCATGTTTATCTTTTGTACCATGGTGCCTTATGAGAGTTTTGATGCAGATCTCTCTTTTAACTCTTTTCACCTTCTGTCTTTGGTTCCTTGTTGGACTGTGTTTTACATGTTACACTAGAAGTGGTGCAGCTTTCATAAGAGATATTTCTTTCTGAGATATAAGATATATATCTTTCTGGGATACAGGGAGGTTGCAGAAGCTGTGTTTATCTGCTGACCCAGTTATAAAATTCTCAGATTTTTCTGACAAGAACAATAAACATTATTGAATGGGATGGGATCACATTTGCGATTCTCAAAGCTGCTATCTTGGTAGTTTGTAGCTGTCTGGTTGGTTGTTGCTGAAACTGTTTGTCTTCCATTTTCCTTCTCTGTTTGCAATTGACGAGACTTATATTTTATAGCAAAGTTCTTGTAATTTGTCTGTGATGCATGACCTTGCATTTAATACAGCTATATTTTATCCCTTTTCTCCTGCTCCCACTCCCCAGTTTTTCTTTTCTGATATTATACCCCCTCCTGTATTGCCAATGCCAAGCAGCATAGTCCTAAGTTTATGCCGAAGTCAATAATTAGAATATTAAATAAGAGGTATAGCAAACCAAAGGAATATTGCTTAAACGTGAACATTGGAAAAAAAAGAGAAAAACTGAAATAAAGAACAGTCTGTTTCTGGAAAGCTTTTGATGAAGATTAGATTGCACAGGCAAATTTTCATGAGACAGAGAAAAAAATGCTAAAAGCAGATGATTTATAAAACTGTTGCCCTCTATACCATTATCCCACTCAAACTGGGGAAAAAAAAAAAGAATTCTTGAAGCATTGCCCATACCAAGCGTGAATCTGTTCCTTCATATTCTTTTGGTGACTCCTGGCTCCTTTAGCTAAGGTCATCTAGGGCTATTCTCACTTTCCTTCCCCCCAGCTCCTAGCACTTTCTTTAGAAAGCACTCTCAATCATCTTTATGCAAAGAGGAAGAAATACTCTCCACTGTATTTCACAGGTGCAACTTCGGAAGTTGAAAATTTTGGCGTGCTACACCTATCTTCTTGTGATAGGTGCCAAAGAGGGTATAATTTGTACGCTGGTCAGAAACCTGACAGAAATCTTTTGTTTTTTGTTTTGGGGGAAGCAAGGGATTAGATTTCATTATGCAGGTAGATTTCTACCACCATCCTATCTTCCTCCTCCTGTTTTTGTAATGTGGATTAAGTGTGGATAAATTTAATGAATCCTGAATATAGAAGGACTCAGCTCCAGTAACTGTCAAACAAAAATGAAAAATGGCATGTTTTTAAGTGGCACTTGAAAATAATGTGGGTCTGTGAGTTATAGGACCTGACTGGTCCTCAGTTTTTATCCAGCCATCATAATAATTGCAGTTGTGAAAAGTGACTGCACCAGTGCCATAGAATTCTTGCCTTCATATGTGTTATGAAAAATCTTGTTTAAGCTTCTTTGTAAATTTTTAATCTGAAAATACACTATGGAGGAATTTCTTTCCTTTAATCTAACAGATGGCGCTGGGGAAAGGTGATGATGGTTCTCCAACAGAGAACCACACCTGTGAGGTAGATTGGCTCACTTAAATTTAAGGACTCCTTCTTCGTGGAAAGGGAGAGAGAAGTAACTTGACCATGATTACAATAAAATTTGTTATTTAGAAGAAAATATCTAACCATCTGTAGTTCTCTAACAGGCCTTTTCAATGGAAGCAGGATAGACAAGAAATTTGTGGAAAATTAGGATGTGATAATTTTGTGTGAGAGACTGTATGACATGGTTGCCCATGTTACTAGGAGCTGTCTTGATGACTCAGGAGAGTTCTTCCTGCTTATCTTCAGAATAACTGCATTGATTTTCAGTGCCTGCTTGTTGATAGCAGTAAGTTCAATATTGATTTGTTGACATCACCAAGGAATTAGACAAATTCTCCTTGTCAAATTCTTATATCAAACGAAAATAAAAATCTCTTTGGTGGCCCATGTTGTGGTCTTCTATATCTAAAATGTTGCTCTCAGAGATGAGCATGTAGTGCACTGGATATGTGTGTTACTGTGTTCAAAGGAAACTTAAATTTACCCTTTAGTACATATCAACTCTAACGATAGCACGGATACGTTTTCCTTCTACTTGTGGAGATATCTTGTTTGGAAACACCAGATACTTGTTTTCAGAACTTCCAGACATTTAAAAATCTAAAACACCCCAACCCTTCACATCTGAATTTTTTTTTTTTCTATACCGACTAATATATGCATGTATGCTTGCAATATAAATTTAGAATGAACTGGTCATCCTAGATTATTTGAGCCTTTGTAGTGTAAGAATCACCGTGCTGGGTCAGATCAAAGGTCTGTTTAGGCTGATACCTTATTTCCATCTGTAGCAAGAAGCACAAAACTAGGAAGGAGTGTAAAAACAGGGCAGAAATCTAAGGATACTTGGCAGAGAAGTCCCTCAACCTTCAGAAATCTGAAGCCAAATCTGAAGCTTCAGCTCTGTTCCTCATATCAGAATAGTAATGTAGATTTGCATGCAGTGCCCAATATGTATCACAGAATGAACTTGGCAGGGACTTCTTGAAATCATCTAGTCCAACCTCCCTGCTTAAGCAGGGTCAACTAGAGAAGGTTTCCCAGAACCTTGTCAAGTAGAGTTTTGAATATCTCCACAGATGGAGATATAGAATCATAGAATAATTTCAGTTGGAACAGACCCGCAGGATCATCAAGTCCAAACATAACCTAACTCTAGCACTAAACAATGTCCCTAAGAACCTTGTCTAAACACCTTTTAAACACCTCCAGGGATGGTGACTCCACCACTTCCCTGGGCAGCCTGTTCCAGTGCCTGACGACCCTTTCTGTGAAGACATTTTTTCCTGATATCCAGTCTAAACCTCCCCTGGCACAATTTGAGGCCACTTCCTCTTGTCCTATCACTTGCTACTTGAGAGAAGAGACCAACACCCTCTATGCTACAACCTCCTTGCAGGCAGTTGTAGAGAGCAATAAGGTCTCTGCTCAGCCTCCTTTTCTCCAGGCTCAACAGCCCCAGTTTCCTCAACTGCTCCTCACAACACTTGTGCTCCAGATCCTTCACCAGCTTCGTTGCCCTCTGCAGAACTCTCTCTAGTACTTCAATGTCCTTCTTATGATGAGGGGCCCAAAACTGAACACGGTGTTCAAGGTGGGTCCTCACCAGTGCCGAGTACAGTGACACAATCCCTTCCCTAGTCCTGCTGGCCACACTATTCCTGATACAAGCCAGGATACTCTTGGCCTTTTTGGCCACCTGGGCACACTGCTGGCTCATATACAGCTGGCTGCCAGTCAACAACGCCCAGATCCTTCTCTGCCAGGCAGCTTGCCAGCCGCTGTTCCCCGAGCCTGTAGCGCTGCCTGGGGTTGTTGTGACCCAAGTGCAGGACCTGGCACTTGGCCTTGTTAAACCTCATACGATTGGCCTCAGCCCAACAATCCAGCTGGTCCAAATCCCTCTGTATGGCCATCCTACTCTCCTGCAGATCAACACTCTGACCCAATTTGGCGTCATCTGTAAACTTACTGAGTTTGCACTCAATCTCCTCATCTAGATTGTTGATAAAGAGATTAAAGAGAACTGGCCCCAATACTGAGCCCTGGGGAACACCACTCATGACCGGCCACCAACTGGACTTGGCTCCATTCCCCACAACTCTTTGGGCCTGGCCCTCCAGCCAGTTCTTCATCCATCGCAGAGTACACCCATCCAGGCCATGAGCTGCCAGCTTCTCCAGGAGAATGCTGTGGGATATGGTGTCAAAGGCTTTACTGAAGTCTGAGTAAACAACACCCACAACCTTTTGCTCATCTACTAGGTGGGTCACCTTGTTGTAGAAGGAGATCAGGTTGGTCAAACAGGACCCGCCTTTCATAAACCCATGTTGACTGGGCCTGATCATATGATTGTCTTGTATGTACCATGTGATGTTACTCAAGATTATCTGCTCCATGACCTTGCCTGGCACTGAGGTCAGACTGATAGGTCTGTAGTTCCCCAGATTGTCCTTCTGGCCCTTCTTGGGGATGTGCGTCATGTCAGCCAACCTCCAGTCAACTAGGACGTTCCACAGTGAGTTTACACTGGGGTTAATGCTTAATGCTTCTTACCGGTTGTTGGGTTTTGGATTGCATTTTTTTTTAACTACAATTGGACATACAGTTGATAATTTGTGGACCTTTTGCTTAGATTTCAAGATTTTTTTGCTTGTGGTAATAGGCACTTAGTCTGTATAATATATGAAATTAGGATTGTTTTCAATATTAATAATTTTGTATTTATTCACATGGAATTTCCTCTGCCATTTAATACCTTATCACTGAACCTCAGTACTGAGTCCTCTTGCAGCTCTTCCATTGGGCAGAAATTTACTATTATGAATAACTTTGATTATAAAAAAGAAACTAACCAACTATTGTCACCTCATTTCTCATCTCAGCTCCTGTACTGGCTCGTTGAGTAGCAGACACCAGCTCTGGTCTGTCAGACTTACTGATGACCTCAGTGCGCTGGGAAAACTGAGCACTCATTCTTTCCTTGTTTTTTATCTCTTAACCAACTAGTAATTAATTTCTGCCTTTTGTGGTTTCCTCAAGAACCTTTGGTGAGGGAACCTCTCAAATAGCTTTTGGAAATGCAAGTAGACTAATCAATCAAATCTCCTTTATCCAAATATTTGCTGAATCTTTCAAGGAAGTTCTGTTTTGACACAGGGCTTCCATTTATAAAAGCCACATTGATTCTTCCCCAGGCTGTCACCTGTATCTGTATATCTACAGGTGCTATTCTTAGAGCTTTAAATGACTTCAGCACTATAGAGCAAGCATAGAGTCCTCCAGTTCTCCAGTTTTCTCTCGCAATGGTTTTTAAAAATTTTTGTCACATCTGTTTTTTTCCAGTCTAAAAAGGCTAAGTAAGTGGTGTACAACAGATTGCTTATCACCTGAATTTGAGCTGTTTCATCCATGAGTTCAAATTAACCCGTTAAGTGAGTCTCAACAGGTGCCCATAATTGGTCATTTTATCCATTTATTCCATAATCTCTTTTGCCTCTTCTCTATTCATTTCGGGAGGTTTGAAGACTTTTTTTCCGTTTATCTTTGGAGCAAAGGAAGGTTCTAGCATTGGAAAAACTTCAGTTTCTTCAACATCAGATGTGTCAAAGGCTGTTCGGTAGACACAAATTCTTTACGGAATTAAAATTTTGTAATCACAGTGCAGCCGCTCTTCACTGTATTACGTATTCACTTCATTCTGTGCTGCAGAATGCTGTAGAGGTTGCCATCAATGCAGAATATTTTTCATTCAGTGAAAAACAGGTAAGAGGCTGGTCTCCTGCCCCTTGAGGCAAATGCCTGTAAACAGTAGATCTGAGGGAAGAGTGAAGCAGAAGCAGATGGCTGCTGTTTGTCTTTGCAATATTTCATCCCACACCTTCCTTGTTCTGTATTTCGGCAGTTAAGTCTTCATGTATTTTTATGGTTTTTATGTCTGTCTACATGGTGTTAGCTACTTTAAGCCCACCCAAGGAGAAATCTATATGACTAAAAAGCAGAAATTTTCTGAAATTGTTCTACATCCCTATGCTGTGACTAATCAGTACATTTGTCTTTTTGATGAACTGTGCTGGGAAGGGAAAGGTTTGGGAATTTGAGAGGTAGAGGTTGAATTCCTAGCTAACATGTAGATTGAGAAAATTTATTTGCTATTATAGGCATAGTTTTTGATACAGAAATGATGAATGAAGATTACAAGTCTTGCATCAAATATACTGTTTTCCAGCAGTGCTGGAAATTATTCAGGTAACAATGTGTTTGTATAGGTTGTAAGAGAAGTGCATGTGATCCCTCAGTCACTTAGAAGTGAACATTTTCATTCACTCAAAAAGAAGAGTTATTCATGTAAAATGAACTGACGTCAAAAATTTGAGGAGGAGACTGGACAACAAAATGAGAATTACATAACTCAGAAACCATTTGTGTATTGTGTGATGTTGGACTTCATGGGCTCTCTACCTTGAACTGGAAGTCATGTCAGGATTTGCCCTGCCATGTAGTTAAAGTGAGGTAGTGGTATGCCGCCCCGGCAAGGATTTCAATTTGAACTCCCATGTGAAATATATGTTTTAAGTGTACCTTTTTTTCATAGGATTCTCATGTGCCAGACTATTTACAAAAGCTTGTAAAGTCTTGAAAGACTAACATAAATTATGAAAATTATTAGTTGGCCATGCAGACTTTTGCCTCTGGGTTTCACAGGACCGAACTCTTGACAGGATTGGGATGACTAATATGATTGTTGGTCAATATGATTTTGTCTGCCTGCCCCCCTTCCCCAAGTATGAGCTGAATCTACCCCTGCAACTGAAAAGCTGTGGATAGGGGAGTACTCTTTCATCCCCATAGAGAGAATAGAGAGAGCTCTTCAGGTCAGACTGTCATTACAGTCATTATGAAACAAAGCTGATTTGTTTTACATTTAAAATACATGTAACATAAAAAGTGATTTATTTTAAATGACAAAAGGGAACCTTTTGCTCTAAAATACCTTTTTTGTTTATACTGAAAAAATTTGCCCATAATACCATGTGCAAAGTTTGGCACACAGCACAAATAACATAAAATATGCTTTCACATAACATAAACTTTCTTAAAATTTCCTAAATTTCAGCTTTAAAAACTTACTTCAGTCTGTTCTTTTTTTTTTTCCTCACCATCAGTAACTGAAGTAAAATGTTATTTTGAAAGCTGTCTTCAATTCATTCAAATTATTGTTTGGGTAGGCACAGTTTTTCTTGTTAAGAGCAGATACTTAGATGCAGTCAGGGTACTTGGAAAACAGACTTTTCTTGTCTGCCTGCTACTCTACAGTAAATTCATTGCTCTCCACTTCAGCAAGTAAGAACTTTGTTGCACCATCTGTGTGTTTAAATGATGATGATTCTTTCTGTGCATTGGTTCTATCATTCTCTTCCTGCTGCTTAGCAGACTTCTTGTAGGGGAATGGTGGTTGTTTCTGCTACACAACACCATGCAAGTTATTAATATTTGGGAAGCCCAAATGATGGTGATTCTGAAAACTGTTTGGAGACCTGGCATGTACCCTTGGCATTTGGAAGTGCAAAGGTAGTTACCAGTGAAGAAGCACCTTGAAAAGGTGCTTAGCTTCTCAAGCTACGTAGACCCCTGCTGTTATCACTAGAACGAAAGAAATAGTAATTCATCCTGCCTGTGTTGCACACCTGGTTTACAAATAGATTGGTCACATTCTGAAAGTGACTCCATTAACTGTAGAGCAGGGCTGTCAAACTCATTTTCACCGGGGGCCACATCAGCCTAGCAGTTGCCTTCAAAGAGGCGAACGTAATTTTAGGACTGCAGAAATGTAGGAGTAATTAGTTTATACAGTCCTAAAATTACATTCGGCCCTTTGAAGGCAACCGCCAGGCTGATGTGGCCCCCAGTGAAAACAAATTTGACAGCCCTGCTCTAGAGGATGCTTTGACAGCAGGATTAAACCGCATACTTCTGCACAGCTAACATTAAGAGATTCATGTCTAACGAAATTTTGCAGCACCTTAGCAAGACCTGGGCTCTAAACTATTTCCTGCTGGATGAGGTCTGTCTGCCTGGCTATGGTGGGTATGTGAATGCACTCTTATGGATCCAAGAATATCAACAAAGCAAGTCAGGCTATGTCACCTGGCTTGTAATTGCAATTTAAGCGATGTTATACATAACATGATGAGATCTAAATTAGCTATTAGACTTGAAAGTTAAGCATTGGCCTCAAATTATTGAATAACAGAAGATTCGTAATGTTCTGGATGTAGATTGGGTGGGCTATCTCGCCACCAGACAGATGGAATTCTGTTTTTAGAACAGTGTTGTATCATTTAAATCTGGCTGGAAGTCTTTCACTGGTTCTGTTTTTAATGAGCTGGTTTGTTCTCTGATTATTTTTAATTAAATACAAATGGGGTTTGGTTTGGTTTGTTTTTTTGTTTTTTTCTTTTGTTTTGTTGGTTGGTTGGTTTTGTTTTTTAAATAGATAAAAAATTGTCTGCAGTAAGGGAAAAAGTGGGAGAGCTGCTTCAATAAAGCAGTTAAGTGTGGGTGAAGCTGAACATCTAAGCATTGCAGGTGATTACACTTCTGACAGAGTTTCTGAGGAACAGCTTCTGAAACTCAGATTAGAAAAATATAAAAATACTAATGCTTTAGATATATTGATTTACAGTAGAAACTTTTTACCCACTATTTTCTTATGGCAGGTCTGCAGTTAAACATATCTACATCTAAACAGCATCATGGAAATGTAATAAAAACTTGGAAATTTGGCTAGCTTCAGTTTTGCAAAACTGTCTTCTTTATACACTTGACTTTAAGAGTGTGTGTGTGGAATAAGTCACAGCTTTATTTACTCCAAATAGCTTGATTTGGTAAGTATCAAATAGTTTCTCTGTCTTCATGCTCATTTCTACAGACAAAAATATGTTATCTTGAAAGTGCCTTTCCGCATATTACTGACAGCAGTTTCATTCCATCATTTCAAACATACTTTGGAAAGAACTTTCAGAAAGTAGTAGACCACCAGGAATACAGGTACATATGGCATGTGTGCACACACATACAAACACACACAGCTATCTTTTTATGTTGTTTTTTTCATTAACTTTCAAAAATATGAGTGAATTTTCAGAAGCTTGTCCGAAAGTGCTTTTAATATATTTTGAAAACAGCATTCATTTTAGTTGTGATCAGGTATTAGAGTCTACCAGTTATTTTGTTATTGTGTGTACAGATCCTTAAAGAGATGACTCCTTATAATTGCTCTGTACAATCCTAAAGATGTGAAAATACACAACAACCAGTGGCAAGGAGTAGGACAAGTCATAGGCTTGACTTAGAGTAAGGATTATTTAGATGAGCTATTGGAAAAGTGCAGGGTGGTTTTAATGAGGTGGTCCAGGAATGCTGTTTGCACATCTCTGTTGAGTGGTCTGTACCAATGGGCCCCTTGGTTGGTCATAATTTCTTTTTCTTCCTCTCCACTGCCGCCACATCCCTCAGCCTTTGTCTCCTTGGTCAACTCCTTAGTACTCGGTTTCCTCTCTGTGCATGATCCTGCTTGCCTTTATTGCTGCTCTCCTCTGCCTCTTCCCTTCAGCAGGGGGCTCAGGAGCCCTGGGGGACTGAGGAATTGGGGACCTGAACAAAAGGTGCTTCTGCCCCTTTTCGTGTCTGCTTTCTGTGACCCTGCAGCAGTGCTGGTCCCTGTGTGCAGCCAGCACTCATAACCCAAAGAGAGCTGATCAGTTTGTCTTCTGCTTTGAACCTCATCCAGGGGGGTGGTGTGCCTCGCCTCATGGGAACGATTCGGCTTGATGTCTGTTTCAGAGACCTGAAATAAGTAATGAGAATATACCATGAGAAATGATATAGATACCATTGCAAATCTGTAGACTTTTTTAAAAAAATTACTATTCTGGACATTTTCATTACCCTCTAGCCGTGTTCCAGATCAAAAAAACCAAAACCAAAACCAAACCAACAACCAAACCAAAACACGAAAACATTTTGCTAGGCTTTATTGTTTTTCTCACACAATTAGCAAATAAACTCTACTATGTCAAGTGCAAATTATTTATGTCTCATTATGACAACCCAGAAAGGTTCAAGTCTTTTCCCTGCCTGCTTCTTGAAGTTCCATTACCAAAGACTTCTATGAGATCAGCTGTGACTCTGCATTCCCAGTGCAGTTCCATGACCCAGTCTGTGTAAAATACAGTTCCTGATATTGTGCATTTGTCAGGAAGTGGAAGAAATAAATTTATTCAGGCTACTGATCTTATCCCTTCATCTGATACACCACAAGAATAACTCACATGGTAAAAAAGACTAAAATAAGTTCTTGATTTATTTTTGTGGTAATTACATTAGTTTGGATAATTCCCTTTGAGTAAAACTGCAACATATGGGCATATTCTGTGGTAAAATATGGGAAGTGTGATACATCAGGGATGCTTCATGCTATTGTACTCCTATGGCTGGCAAGAGGTATTTCATTTTGTACTTAGGTGTGGTAGTTCTTCCTGAAGTACTTCAGGTCTATAAGATTTTTTTTTTCTTTCTTAAGGTAGCTTGCAGTGTGAAATTTGAGCCAGTGTTCATATGGTGCTTGTACTGAAACTTGAAAGATATTTATAGGTAGTCCTGAAACACGTAGTCCTTTTCTATCTGTTGTTTTAATGCTATTATCTGGATTTCCTCCTAGCATTTGTGCTCCATCGTTGCAAGGAAGGTGTTTCCAGATGATTCCAATTGGTACTGTTTCATATGATTGTATGATTTTATATTATTTGTATGATTGCTGTCTCTAAGGATCTTTATGACGCTGTCCCTTAGAATCATACAATAATTTTGGTTGGAAGAGATACTCAAGGTCATCTAGTCCAAGCATAACCTAAATCTAGCACTAAACCATGTGAGAGAAAGCCTTATCTATATGTCTTTTAAACACCTCCAGGGATGGTGACTCCACCGCTTCCCTGGGCAGCCTGTTCTAATACTCTTTACATGAAGAAATTTTTCTTAATATTCAATCTAAGCCTTCCTGGCACAACTTGAGGCCATTTCCTCTTGTCCTATCACTTGCTACTTG
>VWYH01002966.1:39358-60106 GCA_013399365.1 Pampusana beccarii
CAAGTGCAGGACCTGGAACTTGGCCTTGTTAAACCTCATACAACTGGCCTCAGCCCAACAATCCAGCTGGTCCAAATCCCTCTGTAGAATCTTCCTACCCTTCAGCAGATCAACACTCTGACCCAATTTGGTGTCATCTGCACACTTACTGAGTTTGCACTCAGTCCTCTCATCCAGGTCACTGATAATGAGATTAAAGAGAACTGGCCCCAATACTGAGCCCTGGGGAACACCACTCATGACCGGCCACCAACTGGATTTGGCTCCATTCCCCACAACTCTTTGGGCCTGACCACCCAGCCTGTTCTTCATCCATCGCAGAGTACACCCATCCAGGCCATGAGCTGCCAGCTTCTCCAGGAGAATGCTGTGGGAAACAGTGTAAATGGCTTTACTGAAGTCTAAGTACACAACATCCAGAGCCTTTCCCTCATCCACTAAGTGGGTCACCTGGTCATAGTAGATAATGTTGGTCAAACAGGACCTGCCTTTCAAATCCATGCTGACTAAGCTTGTTCACTTGTTTGTCTTGAATATACTGTGTGATGGCACTCAGCATGATCTGCTCCATGACCTTCCCTGGCACTGATGTCAGACTGGCAGGTCTTACCTCTTGAGCAATCATTTTCTATGAGTTGCTAATGTCTGTTTGTAGATACTTATGGATAAATGCCAAAGTGCGAAACTATATCCTCAGACATGGGTACAGGTCTGTTTGGGGGCAGGGTTTTTACAGAAGAAAAAGCATTTGGATTTCATCAAATGGAAATCATAATTGACTATGTGGGAGCTATGCTGTCTTACATTAGTTGAGGAATACAGTTTTTGCCATCCAATTCACTCTAGCAGATCAAATTCTTCTATGCTATGATTCCTGTGGCTCTCTATTTTGCTTATATAAGAGCTGAAATTGTGCTGGTGATCACAGTTAAGCTCTTTTCCTTAAAACCACAAGTACCTGCCTTCAGCTGGCCTTTCGTTTAGACAGGGAGGACAGACTTTATTTTAAGTCTTTAAAGACTTTAGTTTCCTTTTCTGAATGAATTTCTGACACCATTAATAAACTATGTACTGCAGTCGTCTTTGGTGCCCTTACCAAATGCTTGCATTGAAAGAAGGAAAAACATGCTGCTCTGTGCCTGAAAGACTAACAAATCCCGTTTCTGAAGAATGAGGAATAATGGAAGGCACTCCAGAGTGCCAGGGCTGGCTCAAAGTACACTAGCATACAGCATTGTCTCCTTGTGCTAGCAGTAGTTTGCAGGAAACTATTGAGACAAAGGTAAAATTATCTCTAAATATGAAATAAAAGAAAATGTGTTCAGGTATCTCCAGATTTGCCGATATTCGCCTCTGCGTTGAAAAGGGCATGTAGGTATAGAGAGACTGATCATGTGACCCAGCTCCATCTGGAGAGCAAAGGTTCACTTTGGGTCAGGTAGGTATTTGCATCTTTTAAAGCTAGCTGGGGAGGTGTCTTCCTGCCCAGTGTCTCTAGTTTGTCAAAATCAGTTTTAATTCTTCTGTGCTCTCCAATCGACATTTCCAGCTTTGCAGTTTCCGTGTTAAAGAACACATTTTTGTCTTGCTAAACCACTTATGACCTGTCCACTACTGACCTCTTGTATTTAGGTAATTCTTGAAAACACTGACCAGCGTCAGACACAGGAGCGGACACGGGACTTACAGCACATCTTTCCATTTCAACAAATTATAACTGTTTTTAACTATTGAACCGTTTGTAACTATTACTTCAATGTGTTTACCCAGTGTTTTACTGACCCTGTGGCATTTTCTCCTATACTGCCTTGTATTATTTCTTAGAAAGTCATGCAAGACAATGTCCTCAGTTGCATGGAAGTGAAAGTGTGTGACATCTGCTGACTCTACCAGTAAGGGAACCTATTACAGCGTAGGAGAAATTTGTCAGTTTGATAATGATTTGCTCTTGAAAATTGGTTGTTGGTTGCCAGTCATGTCCTCCTCATTCTCCGGTGCTGACAAATAGTTTTCCTATTTTATTTTTTTTTCCTGGTGTTCCTCCAGGGTGTGAAGCTGTCTGGAGAGCTGTCTGTTTTCCTCTCATATTCTTTCTTCTTTTACAGACAGTGACAGTTTGGCTTCCTTCTAGTCTTCTGCTTGTTCATTTATTTCCCCCGAGTTATCAAATATTGCCACTCGTGGTTTTGAAATTTATTTGGATCAATCTTTTAGTATTCTGAGATAAAACTTACGAAGGCCAGCAAATTCAATAACGTGCAATTTATCTAGGTACTCTTGATATATTCTCTCCCCAGTCTTAGGATGTTACAAAGCTGTTAGGATTCTTCTGCTCACCTAAACAAAGCTGAGCCTTTAGTGCAAGAAAGGCATTAAATCTGTGCCTGGTAGAGGTTTTATGATTGTTTTTCTTTTTTTTTTTTCTTTTTTTCCCTCTGGACCAAGTAGATGACCAACACTGCTTTCAGTCTTCCTTGTAACTCCTCCTTGCCTGTGATACAACTCTGAACTGTTTGCCTTTGTTTTTCAGAGATTGCCTGTGCAAGCCCTTGTTTTCTTTTGCAATAATGTTTAGTATATATTTTATGTCAGGGGAAAGGGGGTGTTTGTTTGTTTGCTCATTTGTTGTTTTGATTTATTTTTTCGCCCTGTTTTGCTTTTTCTTCATTGTGGTTGAGGAAGAGTCCGATTTGCCACATTGGTCTTCTGTTTTACTTCCCCATCCCTGTGCTGCATTGGAATAGTTTGCACTGCTGCTTATAGCTGTGTTTTTTGTCAACTCTCCTAAATGCTCTTTTGCCTTACATTTTAAAATTTTTAAATTATATTTATTTATTTCCACTCCTTTTCCTTGAAGCAACATTCTTAACCTCTTTGGTATAGTGTTCATATCCGAAACATTGCATATAGTAGTATTTAAGTCACGTAACGTGTACATAGCAAAGTTTTTACAGTGAATGATCTGAGATATAATTGGTGTTTAACATTTGTATTTATTATTCTCAGAGGACAGTTAGGAACAGAAATAAAGCTGTTACCATATCACGGGGAAGGTCAGTGCTAGAGGTGAGAGTAGCCCTTGGGTTTCCCGACTTGTGGTTCTGTTGTTTATTCCCAATGGGATCATCTTGCTCCACTTCTAAATACTTGGAACTATCAACACACACAAAATCAGGCTATGGGGATTTGACTTCTTTTATTAAAATAACTTTTTTATTTGTTGTTGTAGTTTGCTGCTAAGGCAAAGGTTCCTTGCACAGCTGAGGTATGTTATGAAACTGTGGCTACTGCTGGAAATGTAATATTGAAAAGGCTTTTATTTAGTGATATACCAAGCAGTACCTTCTCTTTGAAGCTGAAAGACACTAATTGCTGTATAAATTTGGCCCTCTGTACAGTAGAACTGACAACTGCAAATGGAGTAAATATTAGCTAATTGGATTAATTTAGTCAGTGGGAATTATTGCTTCTGATTGTAATTTTTAGTGAAGAGTTACTGTGTTTTTTTCAGACTGAACAAATGGACACTTTTGGGGATGTATTTGTTCACAAATGGCAGAATATACCAATCACAAATGTGGAGATTTGCCTCCATTCCTGAGCAGTTTGTTAAAAATTATGCTAGGTATATTGTATACCTACATTAATTAAGATGAGTTTTCCAGTTAGATTCAGGGAACTAGTTTCCATAAAAAGAAACTTGGATTATAGAGTGATTATATATAAACACAAAACAGTAAAACACATTGTCGGTATCTTTTGCATAGATTGTGCTGTCAGTTCTGTTCAGTCTTAACAGCCTTATGTTTCTTTTCCACAAGATAGTGGGTGCAGTTGTACTTCTTCTTTGAATGGGGAGATGCACAGAGGCAATGTATTTCTTTGGGCCTCTTAAGAAAGTAATTTCTTAAGCAGTATAGACTGATAATTTTCGTTTCACAGAGAACAAATCAAGGTCCTGTGAGATGCTACAAACTCCTAATAATTCACATAACCATTTATGTTTTATGTTTCATCTGTGACAGGCTGAAAGCCAAGAGTAAAATGGTGATAGTGTCTACATTTTAGAGCAATGACATACTTCGGAAGGAAAAACAAAAACCTGTGAAGTCTGAGGAGTCGTAGCATTAGTAACGTGATATTTTTCACTTTACCAGATGCTTGTGAGTACTAGATTTTTGGATCCTTGTAAAACTGGCAGTGCTTGTGTATGTGCTTCTGATCTTTGTAAAGAACGATTTAACTTTTGCTCATTTAGCTAGCTCAAAATCTGTCCATTTCAAGGTTCTTTTTTAAGTAGGCACTTCTATCCAGTTCTGTTGGAGATCTCATGTTCTAGAAGCCAAGTTCACAGTTTTTAGATGAGACAGAGCTATACCATTGCTGTTTTGAAATAATGACTGTTATTATGAGTTCAAATGCAAATTTACTATGTCTTTCAGAATACTCTTCAGTGATTTTGATTAAAAACTTTCCTATAGTATCATTTAGGTCAGAGAAGACCTTTAGGGTCTTTTTAAAAGCCTTAATTTATGAATTGTTGTCTTCTTTCTTTCTTTCTTTCNAAAAAACTAAAATAGTTTCAAAATATGCTAAAAACATTATTTGATGTCTTGTTTGCATTTCTAGAGGTAGGGAAAATTCCAGATGATAGAAAGGCCTGCCCTCCTAAAAAGCAATATCCTTCACAATATGATTTAATCCTTTTATGAGGGTTATGTTAGAATCTTTTAATTTGGTTTAGGGTGGTGTTTCTGCCCTGCACTGTGAATATAAGATTTAAGTTTCTTGAACTTTAATAGAGCCTTTCCTGAGTCATTTTCCTGAGTCATTCTACTTCCACGAATATAGAAAACAACTTTGCTATCTGTAAGTCAGAGAAAGTTAGCCTTTATTGAGCTTTTTCTGCTTTAAATATTAAGAAAGAAAGAAAAATATTACTTTTGTAAGAAATCTAGATGAGTGGAAAGATTCTTAGCAAAGAAACCAGAAAAGAAGGGCTGTGTTGTCAGTTTTTAAAGGAAGAAACACTTCCACATTTTGAAGTTGCTAATGCAGAGATTGCTAGTATTAAGATACCATTATGTTGTTAGCATCTGAACGTTAAGGACAAAATTTTCCAATTTATATCACTGATTTAAAATAGCTATGTTTGTGGGGGTTTGTTGTTTAGTTTTGTTTTGTTTTTTGTGGTTTTTTTTGTGTGCGTGTGTTTTGATTTGTTTTGTTTTGTTTTTTTCCGCAGAAAATGCTACACAAAAAGAAGTATAGAGAGCGTTTTGACTTGTTCAATGTAGACTTACTGGTTGGGATATTTCAGTTCCACCAAAAATTAATCCAACATAAACTTCTGCGTATTCTCACTTTTAAGAGCTGATTTTCTGTCCTGTGGGTAATGGCACATGGCCATATCCATACACATCCCAAAGTAACCTTTTTTTCTGCAAGGCATTGCTGAACCCTTTAATGATATCATCCTTTACCTTCAGAAATATCTGGCTATAAGTGCTATAAAATAAATCTTAAGTGGTTCATAATAGTAGGCTTCATTTTTAGTTGTATTGTGGAGGTACGAGTAACAGGCTATCTAAATCTGTTTTCGAACAGTGACCATATATAGAGTAACCTTCCTGTTTAGTTTCAGTTGCAATTTCATAAGCCGGTATGATGTATTATGAGGTAACTTCAATCAACCTATGTGTTTGTGACCTTTTAATATAATAACAATAATTAATATAGCATTTAATATAGCATTTAATATAGCATTTAATATAGCATTTAATACAGCATTTAATATAATAACAATAAATTAACTTCTTTCATTAGGAATGCAAGTAAGGAAACAGTGGCGTCTATGACAAGCTGTGAAAGTTGCTTTCTCCTCTTCCCTATTACCTGGTCTGTATTGGCTGTTGCTATGATGCACCTGTCAAGCATGCATGGAATAAATTTAATGTAAAGCTAGCATCTCTTGCAGAGTCTCCTGCTGGCCTATAGAATCATAGAATCACAGAATACCCTGAGTTGGAAGGGACCTGCAAGGATCATTGAGTCCAACTCCTGTTCCTGCATAGGACAACCCTAAAACCCCTATATACAATAAGACATTACTAGTCTAACAAGAGTTACCACCTGAGATGACAAAAAAGTATGGTATGTAGTGTGACACATTTAGGAATGTTGATAACAACACATTAGGTTTTTAATATAGTTTTATAGAAGTATAACATCAAGAAGATTGGATGTGCATTTTAAACATTTCAGTGTAATAGATAGTTAAGTGAAAGAGCTAACTCATCCAAATTATAAATAAAACTTGAGAATAGTCACTGTGTGGCTTTCCAGTTTTGTCAGCGTGAAAGGCAGACACGTATGAATACACATATGAATACACAATCAAGATTACCTTAAAAGATTTATCAGGAGTACATATTCTTAAATACATATATGTTTCTATTGAACAGTGTAATGAATCTGTCACTTGAAGCTACAAAATTCTCTGCAATTACAGCAGTCCACTCAGTGAGGGTCTGATTTTAACTGTGAGAAGGAGATATATAGTCCTTTAATATTAAAGTGCAGAAAAGGGCAAGTACAAACACTTGAGAAAGTACAGACAGCAAATAGGTGAGCGAGTTAGTAAATGTCAAATGTCTGCTCTCAGAAACAATTCCTTTCTTAGGGCTGTTGCACTGAACATATTTTTAGTAAGATCGTAAGTATCCTCAGCTTGCACCTGCTTCGTATTTTCTTAGGAAATGTGATTTCCTGATGGAGGTCCTAAAAATGCTTGGCGCAGAATAACTGGGTTAATTAGGAATATCCTTAGAGCCTAAGGCCGTTCGTATTCGTTCTGTCAAACTTGTCCAAATTTACTTTCAAAGAAATTTTGGACTTAACCTGAAGGTGGGTGGATCACAAGAAAGATAAAGGACTTTTTGAAGCTCTAGATGTTCCAGCGATACTCGGAAAACCTTGTAGAAAATGCATCTCTTCCTTTTTTTTCTGATCAGTTGTACGGCTTACATGGAACTGTTCCTAAATTAAGCTTTGGAGCAGACATAAAAATATTTTTCTTCAAAATGGGTCTTTTTTCTGCCTTCCTTTAAAACCCATTTTATTTATTAGAAGTTTATGTAAGTGTACTTATCTGCTCTAAATTTGCAACAAAAGGAAAAGCTTTCAGATTGATCATAGTTGTGAAAATTACTGGTTTGCTGTGAACCAATACTATTTACTTGAGAAAATTATGGAGATGTAGGGGCTTTAAATGACAAAATAAGCTTATTTTTAAAAGTGAAAGGCTTTGCGGCTAGGAGGGTAGTATAAAAATAGAAACCTGAAAGAAGAGAGAACAAAAAGATGGGCTTCTGCTCTGAAAAGCAATACTGTGAATACCATTGTAGAGTTTGTACAGATAAAAATTCTTTTTCTATTTTGTTGAGTCCTGTATTAAGTCTCCTGATTTTTATAAAAGAGATTATTTTTTCTACTCCTAATAGTGCTTGACCAATAATAATGATTCAGTCTGAACTGAAGCCTCTACTTGTGAAGGCACTTCAGAACTGCAGTCAATGGTATTACTCCTATGATTAAAATTAAGCATGGGTTTAAAAGATGTAATAGGTCAGGGTCACGTAACAGAGTGCAGCTGAGGATGTTCACTGTTGCATTGCAGAGGAAATGTGTAAAAATGTGCCATGCTTTCTCTGAGCCCATAAAACAAGCACAATTTCCAGTGTTGCAAGATAAGGGACCACAGTTGACCGCTGTACGTTTGATTTCAGTCTGTAAGGCACTGTGATGATTAGTAAAATGTAGTGAATTGAATGTCTCTTCCATAAGAGTGTAGGTATACAGTATAGGTAACTTGCATGTTACTGGGGGCAGATGCGGCTCACATGACTTGTGCACCACTCCTACAGATTATGGTGCCACTGAGGCAGTTGCTGACATAGTCATCTGATAAGATAGTGAAGCTGGTAGATTCCAGGCCTCTGCTGTGGGAAAAGGTACTTCCGTGTAACCTAAAACATGCTTTACTTCAGAAGTGAGTTATTTTTTATTTCTAAACAGCTTTGCATGGATATCTTTTAAATGTGTCATCTGAGCTTTTCACCACAACTTGTGATTTTGCTGACTTGAAATTTAACTGTTTACTTCTGTGCATTATTTTTGTTCCTAAGAAGAAAGATAATTTCAGTGATTTATGAACTCAAATCCAAGCTCTTTAAATAGGCAGGAAAATTAAAAGTCAGTGTAGCTGCAGATGTGTCTTCTGTTACTAACTGTCACAACAGCAGTTATTTTAGAGAGCTACATGGAGGAGTGGTGGAGGCTGAGTAGCAGTAGAGGTCCAAAAAATGTGTGATCTGAAACACAGCAGCATTTATGTACCTGTCATTCAGAAACCTTATAACTCTACCAAATTTGGATATGGGATCAAAAACAACTGGTGAGGTTGCCTACGTTTTTCTTTTAATAAAACAAGAATGAATAAGATGTGTTGGTAAGTCTTTCCTAACTGAAGTTATGCAAAATCAGTTTTAGTGGTTTTAGCAGTAAGGTTCCCCTCCATAAAAAATGATGTCAGCAAACTGTATTTGAACCAAAGGGTTAGATTAGTCTTAGTGATTTCTACAGCATCCTTTATGTAACAGTGTATATACATTTATGTAGCAGATCTAGAGCAGATGGGTTCTGGACTCTTCCAGTGCTTTTCCCAAGTGCATTGTTTTGAGTATAATAAAATTTGAGCATAAACTGCAGAAACAGAGATAATGAATAATTACATCTCTGTAAAACCAAGGTCCGTAGTTGCTTGCCTGCAGCATCATTTTATAAACCAGTTATTATCATTATCAGAACAAACGAGAATTGCCATTAAAATATACATTCATCACACAATCTTCACAAACTTCACTTACATCAATGAGAAGAATTCCCCATCCAAAGTCAAAATAACATAATCACAACATCGACAAAGGTGGACAACTTACACACACTGCACCCGTCGCCCTTTCGCCACAATTGCAACAAATATTGTGGAAATTACAACCGGTTCCTAGTTGCAAACAACATTTACCCTGGGAGACTGTTTCTTATGACGTATTGCAGCACGGTAGCAGGGCACCCGTATGTTATTACTAACGTGTCTGGTCTACCAGAAGAGAGAAGTGAGGAGAGAGATGAACGATTTCTGTGTGACATCTCGGTTGCACAGGGCACACCTCCTTCCGCCACCAGCGCCGCGGTGGGTGCGCGGCGCTGACCAGGGTGCTGAGCGGGCGGGAGCGGGGCCTGGAGGTGATGGGGCCATCATGATGGAGCAGAAGAAAAGTCACGGCTGTTGCTAGAGGAAAGGGACAGTTGTTTCTAATGGACAGACTTGAGAAAATAAAGATTGCCACATGGTTCCATCAGTGTCTTTTCCTTGCAAGTAAGGATGGCAGTGATATGCGGAAGAACTCGGAAAACTGGAAAAACCTTGTTAAGCTTTTTGGGTAAATAACTTTGGTTGAATTTAAAGAGTCTTTTGATCAGGCTTATTACAGAATTCCTGTTGTAAAAAATTCGGTTACAAGCTGCATGGCTACTTATGGCAGAAGAAGTTGGTGAGAGTTGGAGGTTATAAGTAGTAGGAGAAAAGGAGAAAGAACGAAGAATTACAGCTAGTCCTCTTCTGAAACATGTGTAGTCCTGTGCTTGCTTTTAAGTGAGAGAACTATTTTTCTACAGTTTGCTCAAGTTAAATAGTAAAATGGCACACTTCAGTACTTTTCTTCCCTGTCACCCTAGAGACATGTGAAGTCTTATATGCTGACCAGCTCTGTTTCATAGAATAGTCTGGGTTGGAAGGGACCTTCAAAGCTCACCTAGTCCAACCCCCCTGCAATGAGCAGGGACATCTTCAACAAGATCAGGTTGCTCAGAGCCCTGTCCAGCCTGGCCTTGAATGTCCCCAGGGATGGGGCATCTACCACCTCTGGGCAATGTGTTCCAGTGTTTCACCACCCTCATTGCAAAAAATTTCTTTGTCATGTCTAGCCTGAATCTCCGCTCTTTTAGTTTAAAACCATTACCCCATGTCCTATCACAACAGGCCCTGCTAAAAAGTCTGTCCCTATCTTTCTTAAAGGCCCCTTTTAAGTACTGAAATACCACATAAGGTCTCCCCCAAAGCCTTCTCTTTTCCAGGCTGAACAATCCCAAATCCCAAATGCCTTTTCTCATAGCAGAGGTGTTTCATCTCTGATCATTTTTGTTGTCTACTCTGGATCCTCTCCAACAGGTCCATGTCTTTCCTGTACTGAATGTTCCAGAGCTGGTCACAGTACTCCAGGTGGGGTCTCACCAGTGTGGAGTAGAGGGTTTGTAAATCATAGGCAGTTTTCTTTATCTCTTTGCAACCATGGTGAGAGGAAAAGAGGTCAATAACAATCCTTTTTTCCCTTCACCAGAACAGAAATCCTTTCTACCATTGTTTCCCCTTTCGAGCCTGAGAAAACTGTTTTTAAAAGTTAAGTTTCTGTGTGCTATGCAGCATTTGGAGAAGTCCCATCTCATTGCATCTGAACATGCTAGATGGAAAAGACAACTTTTAACATTTTGGAAGAACCTCCTTTAGCAATTCTAGTGCATCTAGTGTCTGCATTTACTAAGCCTGCATTTAGTTTCTCCCACATGAACAAATTAGTAGTCAGTGGTAATCTGTGGTTTAAATCCTCCCCATTTGAAGCTGCTGCAAGTTCCTGTTTTGTTTGTACTAGAAGATGTGCATGATGAAGGCATTCTGCTTGTTTTGTTTACTACTGGTAACAAGTATCTCCTCTATGAAATTCAGACGCAGGAGGGGAGAATCACCTCCTTTGACCTGCTGGTCACACTTCTTTTTATGCAGCCCAGCATATGGTTGGTTTTCTGGGCTGCAGGCACAAATTGCCAGCTCATGTTGAGCTACTCATCAATCAGCACCTCCAAGTTCTTTTCCTCAGGGCTGCCCTCAATCCATTCTCCGCCCAGCCAGTATTTTTGCTTGAGGTTGCCTCAACCCCTGTGCAAAACCTTGCTCTTGGCCTTCTTGAACTTCATGAGGTTTGCACAGACCCACCTCACAAGCCTGTCAAGGTCTCTCTGGATGGCATCCCTTCCCTCCAGCATGTCGACCACACCACACAGCTCTGTGTCATCAGCAAACTTGCTGAGGGTGCACTCAATCCCACTGTCCATGTCACTGACAAAGATGATAAATGGCACCGGTCCCAATACCAACCCTGAGGAACACCACTTGCTACTGGTATCCACCTGAACATCGAGCCATTGACAGGAACTCTTTCAGTGACACCATTCAGCCAATTCCTTATCCATTGCACTGTCCTCCATCAAATCCATGTCTCTCCAATTTAGAGACAAGGATGTCATGTGGTACAGTGTCAAAGGCTTTGCACAATTCCAGGTAGATGATTTCAGTTGCTCTTTGCTTATCCACCAACACTGTAACCCCATTGTAGAAGGCCACCAAATTTGTCAGGCACAATTTGCCCTTAGGGAAGCATGCTTGGTGTCACAAATCACCTCCTTATTTTCCATGTGCCTTGGCATAGTTTCCAGGAGGCTCTATTCCATGATGTTGCCAGGCACGGAGGTGACACTGACTGGCCTGTAGTTCTCCAGTCTTCCTTTTTTTTCATATTTTAAAAATGGAGTTTATGTTTCCCCTTTTCCAGTCAGTGAGAACTTCACTGGGCTGCCACAAATTCTCAAATATGACGGATAGTTGCTTAGAACTTCATCCGCCAGTTCCATCAGGACCCATGGATGCATATGATCAGGTCCCATGGCCTTGTGCAGCTTCAGGTTCCTTAGATGGTCTTGAACGTTACCTTCTCCCAGAGTGGGCAGTTCTTCATTCTCCCAGTCTCTGTCTTTGCCTTCTGTGACTTGGTTGGTGTGGCTAGAGCACTTGCCAGAGAAGACTGAGGTAGAACAGTCGCTGAGTACCTCAGCCTTCTCCATATTGTAAGTAACCAGGTCTCCCATTTGCTTCCAAAGAAGGCTACGTTTTCCCTAGCCTTTTATCACCAACGTACCTACAGAGGCTTTTCTTGTTGCCCTTGATGTCCCTGGACAGATGTAATTCTATCAGGGCATTAGGTTGCCTAATCTGATCACTGTCTGCTCAGACCATTTCTCTATATTCCTCTCAGGCTACCTGTCCTTGCTTCCACCCTCTGTTGGCTTCCTTTTTATGTTTGAGTTTGTCCAGGAACTTCTTGTTCATCCATTCCGGTCTCCTGGTGTTTTTGCCTGATTTCCTCTTTGTTGGGATGCATTACTCCTATTCTTGAAGGAGGTGATGCTTGAATGTTAACCAGCTTTCTTGGGCCTTGCTTCTCTCCAGGGCTTTTTCCCACAGTACTCTACCAAGCGGATCCCTGAAGACGCCACGGTCTGCTCTCCTGAAGTCCAGGGTAGTGAGCTTTCTGTGCACACTCTTCACTGCCCTAAGGGTCTTGAACTCCACCATTTCATGGTCACTGCAGCCAAGGGTGCCTTTGACCTTCAAATTCCCCACCAGCCCCTCCTTGCTGGTAAGAATAAGGTCCAGCGTAGCACCTCCCCTCATTGGCTCCTCTATCACTAGGAGAAGGAAATTAACATGAACACACTCCAGGAACCTCCTGGATTGCTTCTGCCCTGCTGTGCTGTCCCTTCAACAGATACTGGGGTGGCTGAAGTCCCCCATGAGGACCAGGGCTTGTGAACCTGAGGCTTCTTCTATCTGTCTGTAGAGGGCCTCATCCATTCAGTCGTCCTGGTTGGGTGGCCTCTAGCAGACTGCCACTATAATGTCACCTGTCCCTGCCCTCCCTTTAATCTTGACCTGTAAGCTCTCAGTCGGCTTCTCATCCATCCCCAGGTGGAGCTCCATGCACTCCAGCTGGTCACTGACATAGAGCGTGACACCCCTTCCTTTTCTTCCCTGCTTGTCCTTCCTAAAGGCCCTTTACCCTTGAATTTCAACACTCCAGTCATAGGAGCCATCCGACCACGTCTCTGGGATGCCAGTAAATCATAGCCTTGGAGGTGTGAGCACATCTCTGACTCCTTTTGTTTATTTCATTGTGTTATGTGTGTTTGCATAGAGGCATTTCAGCTGGGCCTCCGATGAAGATGGCACTGGCTGGAGTGGCTGGAATTCCTTTGTGCTGTTCTCCAGATGCTCTCCTGCTCACCTGTGACCATTCTTCAAGCTCTGGGCATCTATTGCTGGCCCTGGCATCAAACTGGTAGAAGTGGGATGAATTAAGGTTCCCCTCCCCTGGGAACTTTAGTTTAAAGGCCTCTTCCCCGGCTTGGCAAGCCTGTGACCGAAGATGCTCCTCCTCTTCTCTGACAGATGGACCCCATCAGCTCCCATCAGCCCAGGTTTCTCAATATGAGTCCCGTGGTCTAAGTAGCGAAACCCCTGGCTGTGGCACCAGCCCTGTAACCATTTGTTGTTTCACCAGATTCACCTGGCCCTTTCAGACCCCATCCCTTTGACCTTTGATGAAAAAACTACCTGTGCTGCAGAGTCCCATGCTGCTGCTCCCCGGGCTCTGTAATCCTTCGTAATACTCCTCAGGCCGCTCCTGGCTGTATCAGTGGTCCCCACGCGAAACAACAGCAGCAGGTAACAGTGGACTGTATGAGACTTGATGGTCTCTCAGCCAAATCCCTGATACGAGCCCCCACTAAGCAGTGCAACTCTAAAGAGTGCATAAGGTTGGCAAACGGTGCCTCTGGGCCTCTCAGGAGAGAGTCGCCTACTACTGTCACCAGTCACCTTTTCTTAGTTGTGCTGGTTGTTACACCGGGAGCAGATCGAGCTGCCTCAGCTCCAGCATCTCTCCTGATGTGCTGGGGATAACTATTATAAATATATTGTTATATATTATACTATACATTAGATATAATACTACTGTATAAGTATGATATGATATAGGAATATATAAATGATAAATAATTTTCAGCATGCCTTGGACACACTAAATTGTTGTGGGTTTTGTTTGTTTCTTTCCTTCTTTCTTTTCCCCCCAGTTATGGCTTCCCGCAGTCTATTGCGTATTATGGTGTCTTATGCACAGAATGGCCCTGAATTTCTCCAGACCCTATCTACAGTTAATTTCCTGGTCAATAGTCCTAGTGCTAGTTCATATCTCTTCAATTTCTGGATGCTTTCATCAAATAAATCTACACTGCCATCAATGTCAGCCAAACATAATTTTGGAAACTCTTTTAAAAATCAATATACAACCTTTAATTTTAAGATCATACGGTAGTATAGTGTATTAAAACCAGAAACCATATATTTATACTCTTCGGTCAAACTGAGTTGCAAGGGACCTCTGACATGTTATTTAGCAGCTTCAATTCTAGGTTAAAGCAAAGTTCCTTGCAAACCATTTCTATTTTCCATCTTTAAAAGAGTAAATGGCACGAAGGAGTCTTATTTCTACAGCTATTAAGGTTAATAAGTCTGTGCTTATAGTTAACAGTTTTAGCTGACTTTTCCACATTCCCTTCTGAAAAGCATTTGTGTAAGTGGAGATTTAAGATCATCTAGTCTTCTCCAGATCTTCCTGTAACATCAAGATAGAAGTTTTGACTTCCACACTGAAATGAAGGTCCCAGTCCTCTGTAACTTCAAGTAGAAGACTAATTTCTAAACCAGAAGCTCAGTCTTTTGTGCATCAGCTGTTATCTGGAGCAATAAACTGTATCATAAAAGAAGTGCTAAAACAAATTGCTCCAGAAAAGACTTCCTGTGTCTCGGTTAAATACTCTACCATTTTTTCCAGTCTCATTTTATAACCCTTTTCATATGTCGGTCATGTTCCATTTTAAAATGGGTTCAGCTGCAGGCTGCCAGTGGGTACCTGGTCCACCATAGACCTCCATGGGCTGCAGGGGGACAGCCGGCCTCACCATGGGCTGCACCATGGGCTGCACCATGGGCTGCAGGGGAATCTCTGCTGCGGCGCCTAGAACATCTCCTGCCCTCCTTCACTGACCTTGAGCTTTGATTTCTCCTATTTTTGAAAAAACAGGGTTGCTGATCAGAATAGTTTCTGGGCAGGTGCTTCTTCCAGTGAGACAACGTGTTTTTTTTTTTTTTTTTTTTTTTTTTTTTTTTNAAAAAAAGCCTTTAGCAAAACAAACAAACAAACAAGAATGTGACTACATCTCAGTCGCTACTGGTTGCTGGAAAAACACAAGGTGCATGTGGAAATGTTTACAACTTCAAAAATATAAAAATATAGAGAGTAAGATTTGTTTAGCACATCAGCAAAATATCTTAAAGCCTTGTATTTTAATTTATGGATAATAAGTGTCTTTTGATGACATACATGGAATTAACACAGTATTCATACATAAAGAATTTGCGTCAAACTTTTAGATTCTGAGATTAAATAGTAACTATTGTAAATTATGCAAAAATTAGTGCCAAAAAAAGCTATTACTGAAATGTCTGAGGGTATGCTTGTATTTCCAGTGAATGAGTTACCGCAAGGCACAGACCTTAGGCAATCTTAAAGGTCTATTTCTTCTGTCTTAGGTAGCATTGTTTGAAGGAAAAGATCCTGAAACTAAACAGCACCTTTCTACCAAGGCCTATAAATTAATTTTCTTTGTTACTGACCTAGAAAAAAGCTTCCAGAACTGTAGAGTATACAGAAAAAAAAAACAACATTTGACCTTTGCCTGAAAATATAGCAGAACTCAGACCTCACCTATCAAGTTGCTACAGTTAGAATCTTCTCCCAGTCATAAGAAATGCAAGCAATCTAAATAAGGATTCAGTCTACTTTTAATGAATTTATTCTGTTTGAAACAGAATATATGATTCATATAAGTCACCAAATTAAAATATTAACTCTCCCTTTATTTCTTGGCTGCCTGATGGCATAAACAAAAACTGTCATAATTAATTAAACACAGTTCAGTAAAAGATGAGAGAACCTCAAATATGTTTTGAAAAAGAAAAACAAACCATATGTATTGTACTGAAATGTAAATGATGCATAGGTTGGGCACTATTGCTATTCCCTTAGCATGATTAAAAAATACGTATTTATTTTGGAGTCTCAGGATCCTTGTGACTGAAAAATGATCAGAAACACATGATTTGTTTTAATTTAGAAATGCAAAGCCAACTGCTGGTTTCTCAGTTTTCTTTCAATCTACACAGTGCAGAGAAAAATGGAAAATGTATGTCATATCTCCTAAATTAATGAAGTTGTTTCTCACCATTTGAGATACATTTTCCAATTGTTTTGCAAATTCTTGTCTGAAGCGGAGATGTGGTGTGAGATCCTTCCATCCAAATTTTTATGGTGTTCTGCCAACTACGTAAGTCTATGTCCCTGCTGGAATTTTCACCTAAAACCCCTGCCTGTCTGCCTGAGCCATGCACAGAATTTAAAACATGGCAGATAAAAGGTTGCAGAGTCTAATCAGTCACCTAATTAGTGGTGAACAGCATTAATTAAAAAAATGCTTTCTGGTGATGCAGTTTACTTCTGCTCTCAAATATAAGAGAATGGTTGTAAGAGAAACCCTCTGAAATGGCAGTTACTGTAAATCAACTTAAATACGTTTTGTTGTTGTAATGAGAAAAACATGAATAAGACAATCTGGTACAATTGATTACTGTATAGAACACTATTTTATTTTTAAAATGGACCCAGAAACAACACAGAAATCAGTCTTACAGCTAACCTCCTCAGTCTTGATTATTTACTAAAGATAGAAACATGCATTTAAATGGCTAGGTATCAGATTTGAAAAAGTCGGGAAATGTTTAGAGGATACCTATTACAGATCTAAGAAATATAGCAAGGCTGCTTTCCTATATGGAAATCAAACACGGATCTTCATATAAAAATTTCCCTAGCTCATTATTTTCTTAAAATGCTGATATCTTGCTATTCTTTTACATTTTATTGCCACAGTTGTCATGAAAGTTTCAGTAAGCAGCAGAAGTGTGCACTCTACCGAAATCTTTTCTGTAGCCCTTTTCACACATCAGTTGTTAAAAGAACGTTGGTTCCTAAGAGCAAGTGGTTTGGAAAGGAGAGGGTTGGTAAAAATACAATGCTTTTGCCCTTCAGGTGTTGTGTGGAGAGAAATGAGGAGTTGACTGAAGTCTGTGAATTCAGTTACAGAAAAGAATTAAGTGGCTGGCAAAATAATCCTGTGTCTATTTAGGAAACAAAGACTTAGCACAGCAGAGTATAAAGTATAAAGAACAAATAGTAGTGGTAGTGTTTATTAGTTGATTCATACGTACGTGGTGAAATGTCATGTGCACTTAAGGCATTTTGAAGAATTCTGATTTTTCTTCTTATTTACCTTGGGGAACATGATGTGTTGCTCATGTAGAAAGCTTTGTCTTGTAGCATGTGTGGGATGATTAGAGTTAAGAAAGTAATATAGATTATTTGTCAGAAAAAAACAGGTCATCTGCTTTTTCTAGAAAATGATTACACAGAATTTAGGTGGTATAACAAGAACATAAACCATGAATTACATTGTATGTATCTTTAAATTCCTACTTTTGATCTATTGCAAATTGTAATAAATGACTGAGGAAGAGGTAGAGCAAATTTCAGGGTTTCTGCGCAACAGGGTGCAATGTCTGTTAGTATCTTTTCTAATTTTATACCTGCAAATCTGTTCTTCCAAAGCTAGATTAGGCTTATCTAGGTCTAGTTCATGCTGTTTATCAAACAAGAATTTTCTGTCCTGGTTTAAAAAATCAGATATTTGCGCTCTTTATCAGCTTACTAGTATGTTACATTAACATGCAATGAACAAAGACTGTCAGGAATCTATTAAAGTGGCTTGTGAGTAAGGCTTGATATGTCCAGTAAATTTCAGCAGTTAAAGTGTTTCCAGTTAGCTGTAATCACAGATATCTTAGAAAATATACTACCGGTGAGCAGTTACTGCAAACTAATCTGGAAGATTGAAGTGTGGTTTTGCAATTTTGTGCTTAAAGCTGGTAATGGTTTAACCCCACACAGCCCCACACAGCCACTCTCTCATTCTTCCCTAGTGAGATGGGGGAGAGAATCAGAAAAGTAAAAGTGAGAAAACTCATGGGTTGAGATAGAGAAGGTTTAATACTTGAAGTCACATGCACAAGCAAAGCAAAGCAAAGCAAAGCAAAACAAGAGATTCAGTCACCACTCTCCATCAGCAGGCAGGTGCTGAGCCATCTCCAGGACAGCCAGTCTCCGTCATATGTAATGGATACTTAAGAAGAAAAACACCACCACTCCAAACATTTTGACCTAGCCTTATATGCTGAGCATGACATCATATGGGATAGAATTTCCCTTTGGCCAATTTGGGTCAGCTGTTTTGGCTGTGCTCCCTCCCACGTTCCTGTCTCACGTGGCATGGCACGAGAAGCTGAAAAGTCCTCGACTAATTAGGAACAACTAAAACACCCATGTATTATCAACATTATTTTCATTCTAAATCCAAAATGCAGCACCATACCAGCCACTAGGAAGAAAACAAGAAAACTAACTCCACTTCAACTGAAACTAGCTAAATCTATGTTTATGAATTTGAGATCTTTCTCTCTTTCTTTTTTTTTTTTTTTTTTTTNATGACTGTATAGGTGTTTCAAATCTAGTATTTGAAGATCACTTCCCATTTACCTAGGGTTTTTTTAAAAATTATTGGTCACATTGTCTTTCTGGAATTTCTTTTTCTTTTTTTTTTTTTTAAAATTTCTTTTTAAAGCTACATTTATTTCATATCAATGTTAGGTCACGCTACCCATTTGGCACAGATGCTGGCTATCTAGGAACCAACTACGATGCTCTTGGTGTAGCCACTGTTCCCTTGTGTAATGAGCTTCTTGAACTGGCAGCCTTTAAAAAAAAAGTGCATTTACTACAGTTTTTTGTAACCCACTAAGTAAAAGAGCGGGCAAGCTGATACAGACAACTGTCTTCAAATCCTGTGCTAGAAAAAGGTACAGTGTCCTTTACCTGTCACTGAGTTCTGGATAAGCTGGTCTTAGCACTCTTCAACAAACCTTACTAGTATGTGTGGTGTACATTTTACTGTTATAAATGGCAGAACGCTCACAAGGCTTGCCGCTCACTGTATTTCAGCCATGACATGCTAGGAAAGTGTGAAAGTGCTTCCAAAAGTACCTACCCAGTTCAGTGATGGACATCTTATTAACAGGCCAGTGGAATTTAAGTAGAGTAAAATCACCCAGTGCTTTGTATATTCACTCTATAGAAAACTGATAGCTCTCTGCTTTGTCCCATTGTTGTGTAATGTCATGGCCATATTTCAAAATTCATGGAAGTCAATAGTGAGTCTTCTACTGTAAAAATTAACTTGATTGTATTTTTTTCTTTAAAGTAACAAGATTTGAAGAGTACATTGCTTTTTTTCAGCCTGTAGAAGCCCTGTTATGTGCAGCCAGGATTTGTCTAGGACCAATAGATCATTCTGTCTTCTCATCATGCCATGAGTGACTGATTGTAAGATTTCTTCTTTCATTATCATGTCAGGAAAACTGTAGCTGATCAATAACAAAAGCAATACTAAAAGCAGTTACCTTTTAAAAAAAATCTTAAGTGATATGCTCCAAGTGCAGTTCAAACTAAAATATATCATTGGCATAAATAGCTGACATTTGCAGAATGCCAGTAGGTAGGTAAAGACAGTGCAAGAGGGCAAAGTTTGCTTACTAAGTCTGTTGTTCGTAGTACAAGATCAAGTTAAAATTATTTATTTTTACTTACATTTATGTCTGGGAGCACAAGGGAATTTCTGTACTTGTACCAGAGGGCATGGGCCTGAGAGGGAAGATTATAGGCAGCCTGTTAAAGGTAGATTGATATTGTTACTGTTTACATTCTTTAAAAGCTGTTTTTTCTCAGCTTACAGAACATATTTGCTTTTATACGAAGAGCAGGCAGACATTCTTTACAAATGATGATTTTTCAGGTTTGTTCAGACATATCTGATTTAAAGAAATTTCTTCACTTTAAGTTAGCCATTGTAGCATCTGCCAGACCACAGACTGCTAGTTTGTACAACAGAGTTGTCTACAATTGGCACTGTCCCATTTAGACTGTATTTTAGTGAAGGTGTCATGAGTTAATACTCACATGCAAGTGCAGGGTTTGATACTTTAGCTTCATGTGGGTGCCACAGATGACATATTTTGTGTGGACTTTTTCCCTCAGTTGTTGAATGTGTAACATTTGAAATGGCATTGGGTGCAACAAGTCTCTAGTACTGTTTTTTCACACTTACCGCATTTGATGCTGCATTGAGCTTTACAAAATTGGCGTCACACTTAATCCTGTTTTGCAAGCTTTGCATCTCCTCTAAGATATTATGATCGAGCTAAGCTGGAAAAATGAAACAAGAATGACACCAAACTGGGAGGAGTGGCTGACACGCCAGACCTGGACAGGCTGGAGAGTTGGGCAGGGAAAAATTCAATGAAATGTAACAAGGGCAAGTGTAGAGTCTTGCATCTGGGTAGGAACAACCCCAGGTTCAGTATAAGTTGGGGAACAACCTGTTAGAGAGCAGTGTATGGGAAAGGGAGCTGGGGGTCCTGGTGGACAGCAGGATGACCATGAGCCAGCACTGTGCCCTGGTGGCCAAGAAAGCCAATGGCATCCTGGGGTGTATTAGAAGGGGGGTGGTTAGTAG
>VWYH01002966.1:60146-101162 GCA_013399365.1 Pampusana beccarii
ATTAATGTTTACAAATATGTAAAGGGTGAGTGTCAGGAGGACAGAACCAGGCTCTTCTCGGTGACAACCAATGATAGGACAAGGGGCAAAGGGTACAAATTGGAACACAGGAGGTTCCACTTAAATATGAGAAGAAACTTCTTCATGGCGAGGGTGCCAGAGCACTGGAACAGGCTGTCCAGGGAGGTTGTGAAGTCTCCTTCTCTGGAGACATTCAAAACCCACCTGGACACCTTCCTGTGTAACCTCATCTAGGTGTTCCTGCTCTGGCGGGGAGATTGGACTGGATGATCTTTCGAGGTCCCTTCCAATCCCTAACATTCTGTGATTCTGTGACTTAAGCTGTTACCTGTTCTTCACTTCTTTCCTGTACTATTCTTCATTTTCTAATCTGGAAAAGCAATACAGTTGTTCCCCTCAAATTTTGCTTGCAGTTTTCTCTCCGGCTCTTGTTCTGTACTGTACATTTTTGTCATTGCATGTTCTGTTTCCCCAAATTCTGAAACCATAAGCCTATCTACATATTTTCTATTTGCTGCTCCTTCTATTCCCATGTCCTTTTTCTCGCTTCCTTTCTTACTACCCAGCTCTTCACTTGGCACATCTCCTGGCCCACTCTGCACAATTCCACCACCCCCTCCTCTCACCACCTTGTGTTCATTTCCCTGTCTTCTTACTTCAGCGTGCTTCCCTTCTCGGCTTCCCTCTGCATCTCGCTGTCTCTGCCTATCTCATCTCCAGATATATAGATAGATACACATGTCCTTCTCCATCTTCCCTTCTGGGATGGCTTCTCTTTTTTTTTAAAAAAGGTCTGTCCTCCCTGTGTCCTTCCTTCTGCTTTGAGTGGTAGTGTGCTTATGGGGAACTTCCCTGGTGCATGCCCCACCACACAAGGCAGCTGCTTTCTCAGCATGGTTTCATGACACATGTTCATCTGTGCTGGTTGAGAAGACAGAGGATAGAGGTCCATAATTTTTTTGGTATTGGCTATATCAAGAGAGTATCAAACACTGTTCCCTGACAGAGATGTGGAAAGCCTCTGGTTTATGACGGAAGAGCATCATGGTGATGTTTCTGCTGCTGTTAAAAGTCTCGAGAAAACACTGCCATGATTTTCATTCACCAAGTCATTGGTATATGAGGTGCAATACTTAGAAAGGGTGGGAGTAATTTCTCTTTGCCACAGACAGTTACTATTGTAGTTGCCTGTGTGATCAGAGTTAAATTAAAGTACTTTCAGGTCATGTTTCACTTGACCTGTGCCAAACATCCTTAGAATTGAATGAATCATGATCCAGAATTGCCCATTACTCTCTGTTAACTGCAAAGGGAATTTAGATGATTATCAAGGAAGTAAATACCAACATTTGATCAGATGAGTTTTGCTCACTGTTTTTGTACAGACTCAGATGGAAAGAAGAAAATTGTATTGAGTCAGACAAGTAATTTGGTGGTTCAGGAAAGGTATTCAGCTCTTCACTTAGCATCACAGACTGTTACACAAATGAGGAGATAAATCCGAGGTAGAGCAAGACTGTCTGTGCTAATGAGGCATCTGATGAGTCTGCTAATAAGGAAGAATTACTCGAAGTCCTGTGTTTTAACAAGAGCTGATGTAAATATTAGGGGAAGTTAAAATTAGCCAGAGGAGTTTAATACTTAATGTCTCTGCTGCTGGTCTTACTTTGCAATAGCACATCTTTCTAAATTCCTTTGAAGTGACATTGTTTACTTTTCACTCTTTTTTTTTCCTCTCTGAAGAAAACTAATTCCCTGGATGTACTTGAGAATCCTCCTCTGGGTTAGTCTGGGAAGAAAATTTATCTAAAAAGAACCCAGCTAACTTTGAGGTTATTCTGTTGGTGTTCGTGCAGGTTTTATTAATAACTGGTCTGTCAGAATACATTGTGCTGATGACTGACATCTTATGTGCTTTGGCCAAATTCTTCCCGATTGTATAACCTCTTCAATCCTTTTAACTTGATGAGAACATGAAGAGTTCTAAGACTAGGATGTGCTAGAAAAGTAAAGGCTTTAAAAAATCAGTAGGACAGCCAATTTTAAAAGTGTTGCCATATGCTATACTTCTACTGCTCAGTGAAATGGTCTTTACAAGGAAATCTTAGGCATTTTCATCATATGCTCAGATCATATTAACTGATGTACTATCTGAAGGAGCAACTAAAATATTGTTTTTTCAACTGTCAGTATACTTAATAAGTTATTACCTCGTCCTGAAATTCTTGCCATTTTAGACTGCTGTGGCTAAAATCATATTCGTCTTACAATTACTGTACAGAATATGGTGTTCACTTTATTTTATTAACATTACTTGAAATAACTGTGGAGTCTTTTTCTTTTTTTGACTTGTGCATAAATTTCTGAAACTGAACGCAATTTTTGTTATAGTGCTGTGTAGCACTGTGGGAGTATTTATTTGAGTAAATGGAAATAATTTCAGATTATTGCTATGTACTGCACATTTCTAGGACTGTGGTATGCAAAAATAACTTTGTGTGCATAGCCCTTACAAAAATAAGTTTTTGAGGATAAATTGGAAAAAGCAGAACAAAACCATACCCAACAAACCTCCAAAACAAACTTCAACGGCAATACAAAGAAAAAAAAAAAAAAATCACTCTAACCAAAAGACCATGAGCCTGCTATAGTGCTATAGGCACCCATGTTGAAAATAGATAGATTTTCTACAGTTTCTGTAACTGAAGTGGTTCTGCTTACAAACGGTCCATGTAACAGTGAGACCAAGAAGGTCCCCTTTGGGGATTGCTAATGCAGCAGTAGCTGCAGGATGGGAAGGCTGCCCCTCATCATCGTCGCTGGCAGTGGCAGCCTTGCCTGTAAGTCAGGGCAGCCCTGCAGTTCCAGTCCTTCCATCGGCAGGAGGCTGCCCGCCATGGTCCCATGTCTTCCCCCTGCTCGGGGCTGGCGGCTGGTGCCTGCGCCATCGCCTCTTCTCCTCTGCGCTGGGAGAGGGCAGAGCCTCCTTCCTGCCTGAGCTCACCCTCCTTCCTCCTCCCACCTCAGACCAATGGATGCGTCGTTCTGATCATGGAGTAATGAAATTACAAAACCAGACTTCTGCTCTTTTTCAGTCGTCTCTTCCTTTCTTTTACTTCAGTAAGGCAAGGGACTTTGATTTATCACAGCCAGTGTTTTTCATTAGTGGACAAACTACACTGCTATATACTAAGCATCCAAACCAATTACCCATGAATCTTTGTTTATGGGTAATTACTGTTAACTCTTTGCAAATTAAATTCACTCTGATGGACAAACTATGACGCTCTGACTTTGTACCGTTACAGTTGATTGGAGTAGATTTGAAACTTAGAGGAATAATTTCGTATCTTCACATTCTAGTCAGGGGGATTAATAGAGCAAACATGGTAGCTCTTGATTTTGTTAATGATACAGGCACTAGACCTTTCTCATAACTAGAAAATGTGCTGAATGCTGTGCTCTTCTTTTAGGAACAAAATGTGATGCCTTTACAAAGTTGCATATGCTGTTGGTGAGAGAAGGGGAATGAAGATGGAACTGGGGTGGTTAGTTGTGTGACAAGCTAAATGGGAAGTTTGCTGCTTTTATTTTTTCTTAATATTTGCAACATTATATTGAGTAGTAGGTTAGCAATAGTGGTCGGTTTCAGCAGGCAACTAAGCAGGTTTATTGAGACGTTGGAAATCAGAGTCTTTTCCAACCACAGTTTGACCAAAAAAAAAAAAAAAAAGTATAATGCTGAAGTTTTCCCTGTCCTTTCTCACATAATCTACGCTATTTCACAGAAATCAACAAGTGAGTCTAAAGTTGCCCATAGCTGGGAGTTACTTTTGCTGCCTATGTTATGTAGTATGACTACATTCAAGTAACACATATACTAAGCCATACTAAGCCAAAGTGTACTAATCTAGGATAACTTTTGTAATTATTGTTACCAGTAACAGCATGCAAAATATGTCATATTTGTGGTGAAATCATAGTCTGAAGTACAAACTTGGAGCACATGAAGGTGGTGAATAGCATTCACAGTATTATAAAGTTTGATTATTCTGATTATTTATCTTCATAAGGGTGCCTTTGAACAAGCAGCAAATATGCGTTTCTTCAGATGTGAATGGTTGGGATTTCCTCTGTTTAAATTTTCACTTTTCCTAAAGCCAGAGGCAGTGTCTGTCTGTTACCTTGTAAATAGTAATGAGCATGTCGTGCATTTTACCCGTTTGCCATTCACAGCTTATTAAAACGTCTGGTAGCTTGCTACTAGCTGAGTATTGTCTGAATGCCTCCTAAGTTTTCCTTAAAGATGTCTGCCTGTTTGCCCAGTTTTCTTAATAGTCAAAAATCTTACTGGCTAGGCTGAGTCAAGTCTGATCAAGTAATCTCAAGAGCCAGTGTGGGCATGGTGTTCTTTTCCCACAGAACAGCCTCGTGCCCGAGTGTAGGTGGGTGTTCAAGCCTCAGAGATCATCTGTTCGTCAGAAGACACATCAGCGTGGCTGTGCCGTGCCCTCTGGTAACATGATTTGCTGTCTGGTCCTGAGGGTAGCCTAGGTTTGGACATCTGTTCTTTCTTTGAGTTTCAAATGCTGGGGCAATACAAGTGAAAGCTGGTGATATTATATGGCTGGTAATTCTGGCTTATCTGCGTGAAAAATAATGCAACGACTATAAACTGCATTCAGAGCAAACTCTTTTATGCACAGCATATATTCTTTTACAGTACTTCAGTACTGTGCCATAAGGAAATTACCAGAGGTTGAGCAATTATCTGTGAGGGGGTTTGAGACTGTAAGATGTTATCTGCTATGAAAAGGGATATTCCCCATCAGAAATTCATGTATGTTTACTAGGAGACAGTAGGCTGTAGTAAATGCCAATGTCCATGGCGTCAAGCAGATTTCTAGAAATTATGGCGATGCCAAAACACTATCACTAAGCAAAGCAAAGGGAAGTTTTCTTAAGGTACCTTTTAGGGGGTATTTGAAAGTGCCAGTGAAATTATTTTTAAAAATGTGCTTTGACTGGATATGTTGTACTTATTTCTACTTCCATAAATAGTACTCTCCTGTTCTCTCACCCTCTTGTGGCCCACGCTCGCATTTTGTTCCTGTTGTAGTATGGTAATGCAATTTAATACACATTGCTTTCTGTTAGATGTGGGATGAAAGAATCTCTGGCTAAAATTTGTGCACCTAGATTTTTTCATCTTCTCCCATGTGGCTGGAAAAAGGGATGTTGGTTAAATGGACTTCAGTTTTCCAGCTGATGCACACACTAGAAACATCCTAATTCCATCTGTCCAGTTTCTTTCTTTTGAGAGGAGAGAGAGGATTCACAACGACAAATAACAAGAATGTTGTTTGGAATTGAGACATATGAAAGTATTGGCTGAGTGTAACTTTGTATTTGCCCTCAGCCCTCACCCCTTGAGAGCAACCCACTGACAAAAACTAGGTGGTGTTTGTCACAGGGGAGTAATTTAGGGTTCTGCTTACTGCAGAACATTTAGATTTCTCAAAGAGAAGTGCAACTTAGAAGAGTTGGGTGGCAGGTTCACTCTATTATTTACTGCATGGGGGAAATATGCCAAGCCAAATGCTGCTGACTTTCTCTCCAGGAGCCTGTACCTGTTCACAAAGCAAACTTTCAGGCGTCTTCCCTCCCTGATAACCGTTTGCTCCAGAGTCTGTGTCTAGGAGCTCTGGAGGCAAACTTTCAGGCGAGGCCTGTATCTGTCGCAGGGCAAACTGTCAGGATTCTTCTCTCCCTGTTAACCGTTCACTCTGGAGTCTGTATTTTAAAGCTCCAAAGGCAAACTTTCAGGGGAGGCCTGTACCCATTTGCAAAAGCAAACTTTCAGGCATTCCCTCCCTAATAACCGTTTGCTCTGGAGTCTGTATTTCAGAACTCCAGAGGCAAACTTTCAGGCGAGGCCTGATGATAGTATGCAGAGCAGACTTTCAGGAAACAAAATTCTGAGAAAAAAAAATTAACAGAGAATATCAGGAGGGCTGGCTCAAGCGCTGTATCTGCACAGAGGTCCCACCCAAGCATAGAAAGCCACAGACTTTTATATCTTTAGAGACCATTCATACCCTGATTCAGTTCAATAGCAATATTTCACTTGGGGGTCTTCTTGCTTCTCAGTGGATCTTTTTCACTGATCTCACATGTTCCTTTGTTTTGTTTAGCTGCAGATATTGTTTATAGTCCATAGCCTTGCAGGTGCTGTTTTGGATTGGACTAGATGATCTTTTGAGGTCCCTCCCAATCCCTACCATACTGTGATACTGTGAAATCCTTTCTTCTCAGCAAAGTGCAAAATAGGCCCCGTTCTGCAGATGTCTGTAGTGTCTTCACATTAGCCTTGGATTGTTACTTTTTTCTCAGTCAGTTCGGTTCTTCCCAGCAAAGTGCAAACTGGACCTTATCTTGCAGGTGTTCAGTGTAGTTTGTAGTTGCTTTTGGTAAATATGAGCAGAACTTTACAGCTTAAGATTTTAGCAAATCCAGCTTAATAAGTAACATGAGACAAAGAGTATATTAAAAATGATACAACCTTATACTTCTAGATGATTAATTGTATTTAGTATGCATTTACTTAAGCTAAATGATTGATATGAAACTCAAATTGGGCTCATCCACTGACCTGTGAGTAATAAAACCGTTGCCATACAGCCAGCTTATTTAGCAGAGAGAGCTCAAAGCAGGCTCACCCAGGCTGTCATATTTATAGAACAAAGTGGTTGACTTGTAATCAAATTGCATACAGTGGGAAAGGTATGCAAGAGACTTCCTGCACCCACAACTTATCAGTGTTCATTTGCTGTTCTGTTTCCTTGTGGGTTTCCTAAAAGGAGTTCTTGTCCTGGTTGAAGCTCAGGTCTTCACCTCCTCTGGAGCCTGGACCAAACTGCTGCTGGTTTGGCTGGGGGAGGTCGAGTGCATCTGCCACAGTGCTTCGCAACCCAAATGAATCAGTTGGAGAAATGTGGTTCTTCTGACTCAGGGTGACCTTTTTAGGATTTCTTTCCCTCTTTCTCTCTACAGAGTTTCACCATATGGCCAGGCTATCTCAGCATCTCAGCAGCAGCAGCATTTGATTTCCATGCCTGTAGCCAGGCACACCCTGCAGAAAGATAAGCAAATGGACTGTGTCAGAAACACATCTATTTAAACACCTTGGGTTTACCTTTCAAAGACGCCGATATGCCTTCTTAAGAAGTCGGTTTAACTGGACTTATCCGAAGAAATCTAGTGAAAGAAGAATGCAGCACTTGGAAGTCATTTTCTCAGATAATCATGTCCCTGATGCAGGCTGGCATGAAAATTGTATTTTAACAAGGAGAGGGTCTGCCTCGGAACAAAAGGCTGTAACATTTTTATTTATGAGGCATTTTAGTTTATGTTCTGCCTACCTAATTTACTGACTGATCTTGAAGAGGTTTGGGAGAGTTGCTGAGAAAAATGGCACACAGTCTTCCCAAAATATGGAGATGCTTAGGGAAGAAAAATAGGAATCATGGGACAGTAAGTTACAGAACTGCTGGTAGCTCCAGCAGGTAAATGGCAGAAGCAGAAGACTGCAAGAGGAAAGGGACAGAGAGTGGGACAGAGCCACCACTGTCCTTGAGACTGCAGTCTGCATTGTGCACAACATTTCTTGTATCCCTGGGCGTTTATAGAAAACCGCTGGCAGTAAATGGTGAGGGCTGTGTTTAGCCACGATCATTAAGATTTTGTTGGCCATAATCACTTGGCTTTGTCGTCAAGATAGGACATAGTCCTTCACAAATTTCTGTGATATCTGTGCTTGCAACAGTTTTTCAAGTTTGTCAGTGTATTCAGTGTCCAAAAAGCATTAATGTTGTTTCATTAAAAACATTCGTTTCCTGACTGAATTCCTAAATTTGCCATTGCCAACAGGTTTATTATTAAGTCAGTAGGGGGAAAAATGGTGTTTTCAGAGGTTACCAATGGAGGCATAAGGAAAGAATCTTGGAATGAAAACCTGGATAAACTTCTCAGCATTATAATGAACCTCAAAAAATTATACTTTATTTTTTCCAGGGGGTATCAAGTAATTTAAAGTTATATTATACTTTGCCTGCCTTTTTGAAGCCAAAGCTTTGGAGAGCCTGCCCTTACTAAGGTTCTTTATATAATGACATATGCTAAAACTTTGCGAAATATCTTTTGCAAGATAAAAACCTTATTAACTAGATACTTGCACTGCATGTGAAAATATTGTAAATACTTAATTAAGTAGTCTGGATGGATGGTCTCTTGATCACAACGGCATCAGGCTGTGGCTGATGAGGATGCTGAAGCCTGTGCCTGTGGAGGACATTTGCTTTGCAGGTTGGCCACCAGCTATTTGCTTACATCGATGGCTAATTGTATGACTGCAACCCAATTAATGCTTATAAGCGCATGAACCAGTGCATGGGCATAAATGACTACACTTTTTATTCCAAGCCTCTCTCCAAACATACATGGGGAGCTTTTTTAAAATATGTTTAGAAAATAAATAGTGACAATAGTGACTCTGCAAATCCTATAGAGACTATGTTGCAAATACTGCTTAACCGTCAATACAGGCTGACATAGATTAGGTTAGAATCATTAACCTGGATTACAGACCAGGTCTGAAAAATAAAAAGCCTCAGTCCTATAAACATAGAGATTACAGTCATTGCAAAGTGCAGTCTTTCTCTAACATAGCAGATTAAACAGTGGCTTGGCCAGTGGTTGGTATAGCAAGCTTCAAGAAAAGATAAAAGATGTTCATGAACTAGAAGATCTTGAATTTTAGGATGAGAGGAAATGACCTCATGTTGTGCCAGGGAAGGTTTAGATTGAATATTAAGAAAAGCATTTTAATGGGAAAGGTAGTCAGGCATTGGAACAGGCTGCCCAGGGAAGTGGTAGAGTCTCTGTCCCTGGAGGTGTTTAAAAGATGCATCGATGAGGTTGTTAGGGACATGGTTTAGTACCAGTTATAGGTTAGAGGTTGCACTCGATGATCTTGAGGGTCTCTTTCAATCAAACTGATTGTATGATTCTGTGATTCTACTATTCTCCTGGAAAACTGTAATTTTACTCTTGTAACTGCAGAAAAGAGCTCCCTCATTTCAAGCATTGAGTAGTGGTGGCTCTTTCTTGAAAACTTAATTCATTGTACATGCACTTGCTTGCATATGCGTGTTGTTAGTTACCACAATGGCCTGTGATCACCAACACTGAGAATGGTTTCTGTGACATTCTGAACATCATGTTGAAGCCCATGTAGGCATAAATATCTGCATCACAAGCTGTCAAATGATAGGAAGATGGAAAATGGAATTTCACAAAAAGCAGAAAAAGCAATGTGGAACAGAGGACACAGCAGTAGCTCTGGGAAGGGAGAAAGCTGAAAAGTGCATAACTGATTTATATTCACCAAGGAAGAGATGTGAGAAATGTGCTGCAGGGAAAATGAAAAAGAAGAAAAAGTTAAGTCCTTTACTTAATATGGAAGACAAACAGATAAAACATTGTGTAGAGAAAGCTCTGTCTTTGCAGAAGGTTAATTGAAAATGAGAGGCACAATTATAGCAGATGTGTGAATATTTAAGTAAGTCAGAGCACTGATGTCAGTGGTGAGCTGATGATGCTCACCTCATAATGGTGAAGAAGGAAACTCTTGGGAGCAAAACTTGAGTGTTCAGCTGTTATCTTTGAGAGGTGAGTACAAGTGAGTGAGGTCCCAAAAGTCTAGAAAAAAGCAAAATACGGGTAAGTGAAAAAAGAGTGGAGGGTGATTGAGTCCATGGATTGTAGTTCAGTAAGGCTTGCATCAACACCTGGAAAACTGTTGCAACAAGTTATTGAATGATCAACTTGTAAGAGCTTAGAGAGTGGTAAGAGAGAGGCTAGCAATATTGGCATGCCTTGAGTCTGTGTGTAACTCAGCGAGTGCTTTTTGTGTGTTTTGCTTGGCAGAGTGTCCATTGCCTAGGGGATAGAGTGGACATGGTAAATATGATGTACCTTGACATCGGGTGAGATTCCCACAGGGTTGTTGTACTGGGTGTACATGGCAAGGTTTTGGTAGGGGCAGGGGCACACTGCAGAGGTGGCTTCTGTGAGCACACCAGAAACTCCCTCCATGTCAGACACAGTTGGTTGCAGCTGGCTCCAAGATGGGCCTGCTGCTGGCCAAAGCTGAGCCTATCAGTGATGTTCGTGGTGCCTTTGTAATAAGAAACCTAAGCAGGGGTAAAAATCACTGCACAGCAGCAGTGTAAGAAAGAAGTGAGAACAGTGTGAGAGAAAACAGCCCTGGAGACACCAAGGTTGGTGAAGAAGGAGGGCAGGAGGTGCTCCAGGTGCTGGAACAGAGATGCCCCTGCAGCCCGTGGTGCAGACCATGGTGAGGCCGGCTGTGCCCCTGCAGCCCATGGAGGNCCACAACCCCCATTCCTCGTTGCCCTGCGCTGCCTGAGAGGAGGAGGTGGAGGAGTTGGAAGTGAAGTTGATTCAGGAAGATGAGAAGGGTGGGGGAAGGTGTTTTCAGTTTTGTTCTTGTTTCTGACCATCTTACTCTGTTATTAATTGGCAATAATTAAAATTAATTTCCCCAAACTGAGAGTCTGTTTTGCCCATGATGGTAACTGTTTAGAGATCCCCCTGTCCTTATCTCAACCTCCAAGCTTTTCCATCATGTTTTTCTTCCCCACTCTGTCCTGCTGATGGAGAAGTGGCAGAGCAGCTTGGTAGGCACCTGGCAGCCATCCAAGGTCAACCCAAGACAGTTATGCATGGCATTCTTGTAACTCTGAGAAGGAAGGTGTGGTGACCCTAGCCCCCTGCCCACTTTGTCCCTTGGGGAGGGTGGGAGAGGTGGCACCAGGCTGGGCGGTAGGGAGTGCTCTAGGGCAGCTGCCTCCTCATGGCAGGGATCGCTCAAGACTGACAAAGCACCGTTTTTGTGTGCCTGTGTAGGAAATCCAACATTCAGGGAAGGGCTAGACCTGCTTAGGTCTTTCCCAGCCACCAGAACCAAAGTGTGTTCAGTTAGAAAGGTTGGGCTTTGTAATTTTGGAAGAGCAGGCCTGACTTGATATCTCCCCCACACGTGTAGTACGTTAGCATTTGTTTATCAGACTTAACAGGACTGCAAAACTTATTGCTTTGATGGAGATAACCCTCCACTGACACAACCTGCAGCAGACTGTATTACCTTAATACTATCTTCATTTTCTCAGGAAATCTGTTTTTCTGATTTATGTGGAGTATCACTGTGCTCCCTGCTGCAGCTTCCTGTTTCTACTGTAGCTTTTTTATTGCAATAAAATTAGAACCAAGTGTAAGTCTGGAGGTTATTGTTAGAATGATAGCAAATTAGGTTTTCTGACTGTTACAAAAATATTAGAAATGACAGATTAAAAGTGCTCCCTGCTATATAAAATGGATTATTTCAGTTATCTTTTTACTTCAAAAGATAGTATATTTAATGGAGAATATATGTAAGTATGGTGAGAATTCACAAAACATTATAAAAAGTGTTCATTTAGGGAGCATTGACAAAATATAATTCACTCCTCTGAACTCTTTTTCATTGCCTGGCTTTCAGTCCTACCTCTTATAAACACATGTCCTGCCTTGTTTAAAGAAGAAAATGTACAGAGTAGCTAGAAAAAGGCCAAGTAACTTCTAAGTCTGCCATATATTAAAATTTTGGTGTTTGTCTTGTGGTAAGAGATCCTGCATTGGCACTGCACATGAACTTCTTGCAAAAGCAACTATTCAGAGAAACCATTGCATAGGAGTTGATGATTCAGCACAAAATGAACCTCCAAGCAGTAAGCTACATAGTTTACAAAGTGAGGGCTGTCCAGGATTAAGCATGGGCACAAGAGCTTGCAGTAACACAGAAATGATTTGGCCTGAATTACCTGGTAAAGAATTTTGTTCAAAGCTTCATTTAGATATGCAGACATAAATATCCATAAAATTTGCCCTGTCTGATTTTAAAAGGTTGCTTTTTTTCTATACAGAGCAAGCTAATAGGTGTCAAACTTCTGTAACCTCCCTTCTGCGACTTCCCTTCCCTTGGCCAGAAAAAAAAACAAGAGTCATTCCGGGATGCGTTAAGCTGTTTGTACTGCCACATGTTGCCATTCAGTGCAAAGGCTGGTTTGCCTTCCGCACCTGGTAATTGTCATGAAGAGTGGTAATCAATGATGTTGATGCCTACTCAAAGTACAGGCTGTTTAAAACACTTCCTGATGAAGGGATGTGTCACTGGAGAAAAACAGGCAGGCAATTCTGCCCAGGAAGGAAGGTCTCACAACATAATTTCAAAGGTTTTTAAAATTTTTTTCTGCTTAGGGCTCTTCCTCCTCACATGCACTCTTCATTAAGATTAAATAAACAATGTTTGTTCTTGATTGCACTCTCTAAAGAGGAAAGCAGAGGGGGAAAAGGTGCTGCTTATGAGGTAAAGGGTTTAAACTGTGCTTAAAATAAGACGTATTTCTGGGGGAGCTATCTTCACTGGACTTTGTCAGTCGTCAGGCCTTGTCACATAGACAGAAAACACATGCACAGAGTCTGCTCCTACGAGAGTATGCCCGAGACTGCCAGTCCAAGGATTTGGGTCTGCATCTAAGCACCTGGTTTTGAAAATTTACCCTAGTGTTTCCAAAGTTCCGTACCAAGGACAAAAGTCTGCATTCTTACAGAACAGCGGAGTTCACTTGGTTCAGTCTTCTACTCCGTTTTCTTTGCTCCTCCTATCTCATTGAACTGTCTAAACATGAGTGGGTAAGTACTTTACTGTCCCTGAAAAGAGAAGAGATGTCTCAAAAGAAACTCGGTTCTAAATAAAATATTCAAAATCAGCTTTTGGATCTATTGAACTGCAAAAGCTTCATGTTGAAAAATCAACCTGACACTATTATGAATTCTTCTTCAGCTGACTTTCAGCTTCAGGTTTTTTTCAGACTTGGTAGGAAAGAAATTGGTTTTCTTATTGAGAATTCCCCTGCTGTTTTAGAAATACAGTTTTTCTTATGTGCAGTGTAACCAAATTTTCTAAAGGGGCTAAAGGAGAAAGACTGAATGTATTTTCTATACCTTTTTCTTCCATGGTGCTGTATGAAGTTCTCTGATCTTCACCTCATATGTGCATTTCAGCAGTCTTACTTGGAGCTTTGCTCAGGAGCCAGCTTTCTGAGGGTTGATTTACACCAAGGAGAGCAGTGTACACACAGTAAAGCAGTAACCTCTGAAATTCAATGCGGTTTAAAGTCTGAGACCATGATTCTTGCTCTTTTAGTAAGTCTGGGTCAGCTGTATTCTTCCGTTCAACTGAAGACAGAGCAGCCAGATTCATCAACATGTAGTATTGGTGGTCTGTTTCTGGTCCTCGATGTTAACTCACCAGCTAAACAGAGACTTAAGAAGTAGTATTTGAGGTGGGACAAATAATCTAGTGTGGACAAGGGTATTATAGAATGCAGCTAATTTAACCCCTAGCTGAATGCCCACTGTTTCAAAAGGCAGTAAAGCCAGGAGTAGTGAAGTGTTTAGAGTCTTTGTGGGATAGAGGTTTATTAATATAAATTTCATGCAATACTTGATGGCAGAGCCCTACAGGAAGCTGCCGAGAAATGTGTTGCTGCAGCCCCAGCAGGAATTAGCAGTTACTCGTCCAGCCACCACAGCAAGGGTGGCTTGTACTGCTGCATTTTAGTGTTTCACCAGCTAATCTAGCCCACATCTGAAGTACTGCAGTTATACAAATTATCTGTGGAAGTTAAAGGTTCAAGGATATGGGCAAGCACTAGTTTAATTACCATTTATTTAAACACAGCATCTATCTTTTGCTGGTAATGTGCTTATGTAAGGCTCCTTTTGTTCATCTGCTGAATGCAGTAAAGGCTGAATATCAGAAATATCGTGTTGGTCTATTGCATTGCCTTTGCAGGCCAGCCTCAACAGGAATCAGTTGCTCAAAAGTCTTTTCACCTCAAATATTAGAAAATCAACACAGCAGCTAAAAGTCATAGAATCAAAATCTGAAAATGTATGGATGGTTTTCTTGTCAAAATACAATCAAACGGAACTCTGGAATGCAATGGCATTAGCTTTCCTTTCCACAACTGTGTATGTTTTTTTCCACCAGCCATGCCTTCTTCAAAGATTAGTCTTATTCATTATATAAAGTGGGAGTTCAAGGTTTCCCCCCCCCTACATTACGTTCATTTTGGGAAATTTTCTGTTCACGTGTTGTGAAATAATGAGGGGGCAGAGAGGGCTGCAGTTGTGCATGTCTTGTATATGTAGATATTGATGTTTAAAGGAAGTTTTTAGATAAAATTTGAATAATTTAAGAATTACTTGTGAGTTCACTCTAGAAAGAAAGTTTGTTTTGATACACTTTCATATGAAACACAATTTTAAGAATTTCCGAGTTTTTAAGTGAAGGCAATAGTAGTAATGCCACGGAATATGCATTTTAAAAATGTAATTTCCATTTGCATGTGTGGCAATAGCTTTGTCCATGACTTTTTTGTTCTTTCCAGTCTTTAACTTAAAACAGGGCATTTGATTTTGAAGTAACAGTGATTTCATTCCTGCAAACCCATTTCAACATTCTACTGTATATACAAGAAAGTGAATTAATGTATTTTAACTTTATGCTTCTGTAAACTGTACAAAAAAAAAATCAGTATTCTTTAGGGAAACCAATACTGGGCTTGAATCTCTTATTGCAGCTTTGGCAGCACAGATTTCCATGGCTTTATAGTAAGCACAGTTTTCTTGGGACTGTTCCTTCTTTCACCTGTTTTGTTTAGACAAACTAGATTGTGTAATCGTTCTTTGACTGCGTGAAGCATAAACTAATTTGTTTTTCAAAAATCAACTCGGAACTTAAGGAATTTATTCCAAATTAAATCTACAGGAGATTACGTTGAGAAGTGTACTGAGTTGATTCAAAATGCAGTATAAAATCCAGGATGAGTTGGCATGGAATGGAGATGATGACCTACTTTTGAAAGGACCAATTTTTCTACTTCCAGTGGAAATCGCGTCAGTGGCTGGGTTTTTTTTTTGGTGCGTTGTTGTTTTTGTTTTAATTATTATAAAAACTGCATCTCTAGAATTCACCTGTCCTACCTACCTGTGGCCAAATAAACTTCTGGCAGTATTTCATTTTGGCTGCTGCTCCTGTTTCAGAGGCAGAAGGTTTTTGTGGGTGTGGCGGAAGAAAGGCTTTTTCCAACCTGTCTCAATTTCTGTTCTTTTTCTTGCCTTGGCTTTTCTCTCTCTGCCAGTCTCCACCGTGGGTCCAACCTGATCCTGCAAATTCCATTTTCTCCTTTATGTGCAAATTCTGCTGATCACTTCCACCTCCTTAACACTCCTCCTGGGCGCCCCTGCCTTTCTTCCATCTGTGCTGACAGCACTCATTTTGGCTATATATACTCGAAGGGTGACCATGCCTTATCTCTTGTTTTCACAGTGTGGACTCCTTAGCAAAGGCAGAGCACTATGGTGATGTCTCCCAATCCCTAAAATAGTGCCTTCTAAGATAACTGTGAATTTAATAACACCTGTGGATAATTACAAGAAAAATAATCAAGATTACTCAACAAAATGTAGACTAGGGGGGGCAAAAAGTTTTATCAACACATTTCTAATATTTTTTAAATCATTTTTCGAAGTTGTGTGGAAAACAACACACGTGCAGAGATCAGTCGCTGAATTTTAGTCTAATTTCACATATTAAGTGGTACTTTTAATACTTCAAATTTCTCACCCAATCATTGGAATAACGGCTGAGTGAGTTTATCATGTTGCCAGAGTACTTGTACTGCAGGAAAACTACAGGGTGTTTCAAAAAGATGGACCAGATTTCAAAGATACAGTACTTTCAAACTGGGGCCATCTTTTTGAAGCAGTGTGCATTTCTGTGCTAATACTGAGTTGCATGCGTAGCAGCTGTGACACACTCCATGCACAGGACATCTCAAGGTTTCTCATGAGTTCTCATTGTCCTCGTTGTAGGTGGCATCACATGGAAGTGAGTGTTTTTATTGTCTGTTATGACCAAGTGGCTAAGATGTACACATTATTTTTAGATTTTTAGAAGGTCAAAACTGAATATAGAAACAAGTTTATGTAGTAAGGCATATAGCATACATTGTAGTTTTTGTGGTGGTTTTTTTTTTCTTTAGTATGTTCACAGTTATACGTGGGCTTTAAAAAGTAAATCTCTAACAGAATTGTAAGCAGCTTTCCAGACAGAAATACATATGTCAGTAAAAGGGAGTGACAATGTTTTCAACTATGTAGGAATTCTATTTTTTACTGTTCTCTAAGTTGGCCCACTATAGATTCCAGGAATATGCCCTTTTTTGTATTGTTCCAGGCAACTTCAAGTAATTTATGTTTTGACTTCAGGCAGCATGTTCTAGGCAGAGATGCAAAAGGAACAGCTGGATACTCCTTTAAGACTTATTTTATTTTTATTGAGAACTAAATAGATGCACACTTACATAAACAAATATGTATAACAAAATATTTCATATAAGTGTGTGTGTATATATGCAAAGATATATGTATTATGTATGTATGTATTCTCCAACTACAAAGAGGGACGTGTTGACAGGATCAGCTCTAAATATGCCAAGACAATATAGTGAGCAATGTTGTGGTTGAACTCATCTGGATTATGGGAGACTTAATTTCTGATTTCTGTTGTAGTCTGAATTGGGAATGGGTTGCTTGTCCATCACACAGTGCAATGTACTTCTGCAAGTAATTTATTAGCTGCTTGGGCTTAGGGTCCTCTCTGTTTCTTCTGTTGAAACTGTTCATACTCTAGGATTAAAAATTCCCAAGTGCTGGTATCTGCTGCTTATCAAGTAAGTGCCTTAGCCATTGAGTGTAGGTGATCTCTAATATTGTCATTCAGATGAAGTGGAACACCACCTGCAGCGAATGGGACATTGAGAGGCTCGCAGTCTGTCTATCTGTCCATAATGTTCGTGCCTGTAGAAAGAGGCATGTTTCCACAAGAATTTTTGCCTTCTGCATATTTGTGTTTTCTGACCAAATGTACAAATGAAGCATTTAGCTGATACAACTTCCAGACCAAGTTCTGAGAGCCCAGTTGATGGCAGTCCAGGTTTGATTCTGTAAAAGGGCAAGGGGTTACAATTAGCAACTCCCTGAGCTTTTCAGTTGCACATGAGATTTTTGCAGCGGAAACTTCTTGTGGCTCTTTGGTGATGAAAGTTTGAATTGCTCCAGTTATGTTGGTGACCTTCCAAATCATACAGGCTCAGGAAAGTGGTATGTGCTGATTCAGCAGAAGGCTTGCTGAGCTCCAGCAGGAAGCCAAAATAAGCAAAGCAAAACGCTCTTATTTGCTCAAGGCAGTTCTGTTTGCACATTTACTTTAAGACCCACAGGCTGCATTCCCCAATCCTCCCTGCCTGGTGTTTTCTTGCCTTTTTTTTTTTTTTTTGTAAAATGGGAAGAAGCAAAAAGATCCTGTTGTCACCAAAGAGACAAGGAGTGAGGTCTGTACTAGTAATGGTTGTCTGCTAAGGTTTGCCTCAGGCGTGATGTAAGCAGGTTGCCATCCTGCTCCTGAGTCCTGGTGCTGGTTTCTGGTGTGAAAGAGGAAGGCAGTGTTAGCTGTTAGCTCAGTGATCTCTTTCCTGGCTGGTGGGAACGTGTCTGTCAGAGTTGGACATCGGTACATAAGCCAAAAGAGACCTCCCTCAGAGTGTTCGCAAGTCTTGAGATACCTTGTCATTGTTTTTTCCCCAAATTAGGACTCCAGGGACGTGCTGTCAGAAATATTTACAAGAGGTAATAATTTATGAACTAGCCTCTCTGTGTGTTTTGAATGGTGACTAAGGAGCCTGATGGCAAACTGCTCATCTGGACATGCCTTCGTAAATTCCTGTCTCTCCGGGCTGTGATGTGACTCTTTCGAGGATTATGCTACCTCATACTCATACGCAGCTTTGAGTGCAGTCAAATTAACTACTACAGGTTCTGCCATGCTGCCAGTGCTGGTGTAGCTGTCCGTGTCATCACTAAGCCAGCTCTGTTAAATCATCAGAGGTATTCTGGTGGTTAGGTTTTTATTCAAGTTGAGGACTTGGCAGGGCCAGGTAATGAACTGGTAAAGCAAACACTGACAATAGCATTACTGAGAGACAGTGACTGCCCTGCATTGCTAGACATTTTGCTGCCTACTTAATAAGAGCATATATAGACTAATGAGTTTAACAGTTATATTATACGCTGAATACGTGAAGCAGGGTACAAGAATGATTTGCAATCTATTCGGTGACTTCCTTATTAGAGGGCTGTAGTGAAATATTTGAGATATAAACCCTATCATAGCAGATCCTTGGAATTTTATGTTTTAACATTTTGGTTTTACTTAGAAGATGTGAGTTTTGGGTTTTTAATGTGATATATTTTTTTTCTTCTTGCTAAATAGAGCCTTTTGAGACTTGGCTAAGGAGGGAAAATCTAGTTAAATTCATGTAATGATTCTGGTAGTCACTGAGGCTTGCAGTACTCCCACACATTTATGAATACCCTGTTATGAGAGGGTATCATAGAGAGACAAATCATTTTAGGATTTGAGATGAAGTGAAGATTACTTTAGGCGTGTTTGATACCCACAAGCCCTCAGATGATTGAGCTGCGTAACCCTTGCCCAGGTGACCTTTCCTGATGAAGAGGTCTTCCTGAAATAAATCTTTTCAATCAAATGCCAGTTCATGTGCTCACTTACTTACTCATAAAAATATGGACAGGCCTACTCAGAGCATCATCTGGCACCTGTGACTGTAGTAAGGAGAGAGAAGTGCAGAGCATGCATGGCGATTTTGTACAGCGGTACATCCAGAATAACAAACCCTGTGTCACAGCTTTATTCACGTAGTTAAGCATGGCTATGCTATTCTGTTGTTTAAAGGAAAGCTGCTTGTGTCATTCTGCAGCTCATGGTCATCTCCCACAGACATACTGTAATGGATTTCTTCTGATTCAGAGATCTGCAGTTCGGTTTGGTGTGTGGTACATGTGAAATCCTTTTACTGCAGAGTGGCTGTGTGCAGTTGTGCAATGTAGGCTATTGGGAAGTGGCGTATGATAATGGCAGTCCCCTCTAGCTTAAAAATCTGCAGCTCTTCCAGAGTGCTGAGTCTTAGAGTGGGTGACAAATATCCTGAGGACAGGAGGCTTCCAAAAATGCCTCAAATTCAGCGCTGACATGCAGGACTTTATTGCATCCGTTTTGGTAGTGGCTGACACTGGGTTGCTCAGTGGCATCTAAACATAAATGTGGTAGAATATAAAGGTGTTGGAATTTTTTGGTAACCATTATGGTTTTGCCAAAGGTTTTTTCCTCTCTTTAGCTAATTTATAGAGTACAGGTCCCTTCCTTGATTGTAAAAAGTAGAGCATAGCAAGTAATCTCAGCAGCTGAGCCTGGCTCTGGAGACTGTGTAGCCCAACCTGCCACTCAGAGAAGTGCCTTACAACCAGCAGAGCCGTAATTATGCTATGAGTGCTCAGGTTTAGCACGTCCAACTGGGTATGCCTTTAAGGCAACCGGAAGATGTAAACCCAGTTCTGTGTTGCTACGAACAAGCACCATCAGTTTCCAGTGAATTAACCAAAAGTGATGCTCGCTCCATCTTGCACTCAGTTTCACTCTTGGGGAAACTGGGCAGGGAGCAACACAATAATCATCTTATTTTCTGTCTTACTCACGATTACTGCCATTAACAGTTACTAAAAAATCCCAGTGCAACTAATTGTAGCAAATGAGTTCCCTTAACAAAGACAAGTTGTCACAGGTTTGGGCCCAGATTACATTTCTTGCAACCCTGAGGAAACCTCCAGGATGTGTCAGGAGTCAGAAAAGGTGTGACCAAAAGGCATTGTGAGCTCTTGCAGGTTGTGTTGGCTGAATAACCTCTGAAGTTCAACAGAGAGCAATTTTTATACTGACTTGTTGTTGTTGTTGTTGTTGTTGCATCTGTGGAGAAAAATGAGGTGGTTTTGTCCAAACTTGGAGGAGTAGAAAATGTAGTTTCAGCTAGACAAGTCTGTTTATTGACATATTCGAAGAGGCCTATGTACAAATATTCTTTTTGTTTGTTTGTTTGTTTTGTTTTTTAAATTTAGTGGGGCTACATCCATTGTCTACAGATGCAGGCAGAAAGGGACCCAGAAACCTTACGCCGTCAAAATGTTGAAGAAGACAGTAAGTTGTTTTGTTTTGTTTTGCTTTACTTTGGATATGTTTGGGATTTTCTCTGGTTTGTTTGGGTGGTTTTTTTTGTTTGTTTGTATTTTTTTTTCTTTCGGTGCAGTTTCTTTGTATGGGGGAAACAGGCTAGATTAAGGACCCAACTGAGCTATCATATTTTCTGTGACCAAGTTTGTTCTGCTCCTCATCATTAAAACAGATTTTAGAAGTAAAAGTACTCTGTTGGGAATGGCATATCACCACTAATCTTGCTTGCACCTTCATTGGGTGTTGTCTGCATAGACTTAGCTTTGAGCAAACTTCTTAGACAAAAATGCCTTTTTCACTATGGAAAAGAAGTGGGTTCTGAATAATTTAAAATATTCTGTGACTTCATTTTGCCTTAATACATTATTTTGCTCAAAAACATCATTACATGATTTATCTTTTTCAGAAACTGAATACAGCATCAATTCAAACTCAAGTAAAATTAAATATTTTGTCCGTGCTTTTCCCCCTACAAAATGTCAAGAGAACCTATTGAGACATCACTTAGAATCATAGAATGTCCTGGGTTGGAAGGGACCTGCAAGGATCATCGAGTCCAGCTCCTGTCTGTGCATATGACAACCCCATAGTTCACACCATGTGTGCAGCCTCTTCTTGAACACTGTCAGGCTTGGGGCCGTGACACCTCCCTGTGGAGCCTGTTCCAGTGTCCACCACCCTCTGGGTGATGAACCTTTTCCTGATGTCCCTAAACATCTTCCTGCCATTCCCTTGGGTTCTGTCATTGGTCACCAGAGACGAGAGATCAGCGCCTGCCCTTCCTCCTCCCCTTGTGAGGAAGCTGTAGACCACGATGAGGTCTCCCCTCAGTCTCCTCTGCTCCAGGCTGAACAAACCCAGTGACTTTAGCTGCTTCCTCACCAAACCCTTCACCAGCTTTGTAGCCCTCTTCTGGACTCTCTCCAATACCTTTATATCTTTTTTTATCCTGTGTTGCCCAGAACTGCACCCAGAGCTCCAGGTGAGGCCGCACCAGTGCAGAGCAGAGTGGGACAATCACCTCCCTCACCCGGCTGGCAATGCTGTGCTTGATGCACCCAGGACACGGTTTCCCTCTTGGCTCCTAGGGCACTATTGGCTCGTGTTCAACTTGCCATAGACCAGAACCCCCAGATCCCTCTCCACAGAGCTGCTCTCCAGCATCTCTTTCCCCAGTCTCTATGTTCAGCCAGGGTTGCCGTGTCCCACATGCAAAATCCAGCACTTGCCCTTGTTGAACTTCATGCAGTTGGTATGATTCTATGATTCTATGATAAAAAGTACTTAAATGACTCCTGACCATTGTTTCACATTAAGCTTATGCTTTTCGGAGCATGGACTCTGTGGGTATGTAGGGTTGTGTGCAGAGAATAAGTCAGTTATGCAAAGGATGCTGCTGCATTCACAGGAGAAGCTGAGAAATGTCAGAAGAGACCTGTGGGAGGAGAAAGAGCTGCCCACAAGCCAACTGGCAGGAAGGCAGGAGAACCTTGCACCGTCTTGGTCCGTCTTAGACTATGAGGCTGGATGGCCGTAGGACAGGTGTCATCAGCTGCATGTTTCTTATGTTCTGTGTACATCTCTCTGGACACCTGAGGTGAAATTAATCTCACCAAATATAAATGTCTCAGAGATGTTTAGTCTAAGTGATACATGAGTGTTTCTAGTCAGTCACTTATTTTTAGAGCTCCATATGTGTCAGTTCTACCACAGCTATTTTTGTGTGCGTTACAAAATAGATGGTGTAAAGCATGAAAAGAGACTAGAGAGAGAAGGCTAGTAATGTATGGAGAGACTTCAAGCAGAAAGAGGGCATGAGGGATAGGGTAGAGCAGTTCATGTTCCTAAGAGGGTAAGAGAAATTTGAGGGGAAACAAACAAGTTGTGAGGGATGGATGTAATTTTTATTAACGAGTAGGTTTGATTCAGTTTATTCCAGTATTAAATCATCCATTATTCCATAAAGTTCAGGAATGGTCACATAGAGCAACATAATGATGGTTGGGTAGGCATAAACATGTCTAAATGCTGAATTAACTGCTTGTCTCTGTGCAAGACATAATGAGTGGGTTCCACATGAGTAAAATGTTAGCATTAATTTGTCATCTTTGAAAGCAAGCCAAAGTTTAAACTGGCACAGAACTTCAGTTGTGTTTGCTGCTTTTGAATTTGTATCTGGTGCACTGAAGGAAGCAACGCATGTGAGGAGCTTGCATTGCTGCAGCCTACACTCTGTCTTTCCTATGGAAATGCAGAGAAATAAATATGTTTCTATCAGTTCTTTTTGCCAGTGATCCCCATAGTGTTTTAGGAATATACTTTCTTGTAATTCTTATTCTGAAATGCACTAGGAAGAGTGATATTACTTTAAAATAATTCTTTGCCTCTTTTTTTGGCCTTTGTGGGGATTAATTCATGGTCACAATGGTCGCATTAACACTAGATCTATCTTCTGGTGTCTGAAACTATCCAATTTAGACTTTTGGTGGACTTACTGCGGCACAGAATTTTTTAGGAAGTGCAGGAAAAATACCAAGCAAGAAGAATGTAAATATATGGTTATGTAAATTGTTTGCACAGCAGTGATAGCTTGACTTCATGCAGCCTTGATTATATTAGCAGTGTGGTTAAGCAGTTCACGCAGCTGAGTTGTTCCCAGTGTAATTGATACACTTTGGGATGTTTTGTTATGAGAAAAAGTGATTCTGTTACACAGATGAGCTTATTTGTATAATTGAGAACATAGGAGATTATACTGTAAGGGTGTGCCACTGCTTGTGTCTGTGAGCCATGAGCTACTGTAGCTCTGTTCCAATTTGGACATGTAATTATTATCACAGAGACAGAACTGTGTGTTAAAATGCTGCCACAGCAGGAGGCCTGATCTTTGCTCAGAGTATCTCCATGTAAAAATAACCAAGTGTGGGCCAAATAATGTACCAAAATGTTGATCGACTTAAGTTGCTTGTTGGCTTTTTTAAACAACTGGAAAAAACAGATGGCAGTTTAATAGTTGATAAAAAGTGATGGGAGAAAAAGAGGAAGATCTTGTCACTGTTTGCTTTGGATGCAGAGTCCCAGTTCTTTGGTTTCCACTCTTAAATGCACATTAAGTAGCTCTGAAGAGCACAGAAAATTAAAAGAATATGGAGAGAGCAGAAGAGCAAATACTCTGATTTTTCCATGCAAACTGACTTACTTTAAACGCTGAACCAAACCAGGCTAACTCACTGAGGAAGAGCGTCTGTAAAAACAGGGCGAGGATCAGGGAGGGGGTGGTCCAGCCTGTTCTGGAAATGGTAACAGGTGGTGTGTGATTAGGAGTCAGGTGGCTGACTGGCAGCTAGAGATTTGTGAATGCTCATCACTACAGTACTGTAATTTGAAGTAAAGCATTATAAATTATTGCTTTTGTCTGGTGGAAACAGCTTCGATAAGGAACAAATGGTCCTGTTGGATTCAAGTAGTGTGCTAGGAACAGACTGAAAGAAACATAAAATGCCTATTCATGTTCTTTTCATTTAAATAATAAGATTTTTTTTTCATTTTTCCTGACTAATGCATTATTATTTAAGAGCAAATAAAATTTATGGGAAAAAGTATCAGCCAATTCTGAGAATACACAGCTGTGGAGAGATGTGAATTCTTAAGAGATTCTCTATTTAATATTTCTTCACCTTCTAGCTCAATAAAATAATAGTCTTAGATTATTTGCTCAGTCCTGTTTTTTTTCTGACTGATAGTTAAGCCAATAAAGAGGAACAGGAGAAAACATTTTTATACAAACCCTTTTTGTCAATAAAATAAAACAATACAATATTTTGGGAATTTTTAAATCTATACTTTTAATCCTTCTTAACCACTAATTAAAGTTTTATACAGTTCCAAAAATAAGAGAAAAAATTATTTTTTACTGGCTTTAAACTACTGGAGCAGAGTTTTGTTTATTTCAAATTCAGCTGAAGTTTAGGAGTAGTTTCGAATTCTTGAAGTTTCACTTTTGGTGAAGAAAATTTAGTTCAAATAACATTTCTGATTCTTACTCCTGAAGTGTCTGACTGTCGAAGTTAGGAAATTGACAGGCAGATTAGGATCAAAACTTCCGGAGCAGCTAAAAGATATTTGTTAGAAGGGCTAAAGAGGTGCAAAGAAAAGTTGATATATCCATTAGTGGGAAAAAAACTCTCAGATAATGTATAAGAAATTAAAGTTGGAATTGTTCTTAACAGATACATAAAGAAATATGTTTATAAAACAACATCTGTGAGACAGTTGAATAAGCAAGCTAAATTATTGCCTTTGATTTGGTCATCTAATCTTTATGCTCAGTTTCTGAGCATAATTGAAACGTAGGATTGTATTATATACTCATTATTTGAATTTTGTTATGTTTAGCAGAGCTCTTAAGTTCCATGCAGGTCATAGATACAAAGGTTTAAATACTGTAATTTCTTTGTGGTTAAATCCATTTCATGAAACAAAGAATCAAAAGTAGATCGTATAGCACTTCAGAAAAAGTCATCAAATGAGCAAAGTCCACTTAGTACACTTGCAATTGCAAATATGAGTTTGGTTTGCTTTTCACTACACGATGTGCCTCTGCTTCATAAGTGAGTGCTTAAGAAAAATGAAGTATGTTTAGGATCCACTTTACAAATACGATTGTTACTACTCTTAAGGCAGGACTTGAAAATTACACGACATTTATAACCAGTCTTTCTGGAACAGTTGTTGCAAATGTTAAGGAAGTTTCTTTTTCCTAGGTTTCCCAAAGCAGAGGCTCGGGCATGGATTCCACAAATTCTTCTGAAATAAATAATTCATTTGCAAGGCACAATGTAGAGCAGCTTGAGCTGGGTGCCCCAGGTAGAGGGACCTTGGGTAAAGAAAATCTTCAGCAATTACACCCTTACCATCAAAGCTTCCCACCCCTTGTGCAGCAGTTTGAGTAAAATTAGAGTCTGGGATCTCCCCATTCTTCATTAGATTTCCTAATTTTTGTCAGGCAGGCCGTTTCCTATTTCTGCAGGTAGTTTTTTCTCTTTTTACCATCAGACTAGACGTCAATCAAAGTCCTGACTTTCACCTGCTATTTTGCACCTGCAGCTGAGGACAAAAATAAGTCCTTGGCAATTACCAAAACATTCTTCTGTTTCTTTTTTTTTCTTTCAGATGAGCCTTTCAATTCCTTTACTTATCACTAGGGATGTAGCTTCTGTTGATGATCAAAAGCTCCTTTTTCTCCTTGCTTGAACAAACTCTGGGGACCTTTTTTGCCTGACAAGGCAGAAGGTTCAGAAGTTCATGGCTTGTAGCCTAAGCAAACTTAGTCACTTANAGATTTCCTAATTTTTGTCAGGCAGGCCGTTTCCTATTTCTGCAGGTAGTTTTTTCTCTTTTTACCATCAGACTAGACGTCAATCAAAGTCCTGACTTTCACCTGCTATTTTGCACCTGCAGCTGAGGACAAAAATAAGTCCTTGGCAATTACCAAAACATTCTTCTGTTTCTTTTTTTTTCTTTCAGATGAGCCTTTCAATTCCTTTACTTATCACTAGGGATGTAGCTTCTGTTGATGATCAAAAGCTCCTTTTTCTCCTTGCTTGAACAAACTCTGGGGACCTTTTTTGCCTGACAAGGCAGAAGGTTCAGAAGTTCATGGCTTGTAGCCTAAGCAAACTTAGTCACTTACACTAAGGAGTTATGCTAATCAAATTCTACATTAGCAGTTTCTAAACAAGTTCTATAAGAAGCAGTATACCACATAATTCAGTAAAATAAGGCAGTCTGTTCCCTAATGTAAACATCATGTAGCACGTGGGTCATATTTGAAGAACATAGGATTCTTGAAGGGAACAAACATGCTATTTATTAGATGAAACATCTCATCTGCAGACCTCTGCCTCCTTTTGGTATGTTTTGAGAAAGCGAGGCAGCATACGAACCAGGTCCAGCCTAGAGATCGTCATTTAGTCTGGGCAGGAGAACACCTTCCAAGAAATTAGTTCCACCTCTGCCTTAAATTTCCTACCTGAGCCTGGACAAGTTGCTTTAAAGACAGTGAACAGAACAGATGGCCTCTGTTGCCTGGTTTCTAAATTAAGACACCAAGTGCCTGCATACATTATAGGTCTACCAAGTGCTAGCAACTGTAACTGAAGTAATTTGGGAGCTGCCATTGCGATAAAGCAACTCTCTGCAGAAAGGAGAACGGGATGCTGAGCTGGTTTTTCTGGAGCCTGAGTCCTGGTGTATTCCCGATTCAGCCTGTGCTGTTGGCCAAGGTATTTCTTCCAGTTTCAACTTTCTCATCCATAAAAATGAGAGAGTACTTATCTGATTTGCTTCTCAGCAGTGTGTTGAAGGATAGCCTGCTTAATATTCCTAGGTTTTAATTGATAGGTACTGTCCCCTAGGAGTGATTAAGTATTATGAAATACGAGGCCTTCTGTGTCTCAGTCAATGAGGCATGCCAGTACAGAGACTACGTTTAAGAATTACGATTTTGATTTCATTTTTTTCATGTGTGGGCATCCTCCCTCATAGGGTTTGTTATGCTTAACTAGTACTTCCTCAGTAATTTAATTAAAATCAGTATTTATGAAGCAGCGTTCTTCTTGCAGACTGGTTGATTTTCAAAATCAGACAAATGTTCAGGCACATGAACTTTTTCTCAGATCAGAAATAGAGCAACAGTTTTCAAACAACACATATCCAGGAAATAGTTGTGCTGGGATTAATCTAATTGTACTAATCAGTTAAACAATTTGAGAACAATGAATAGTTAATGTCTATGGAACAGAGGAGAGTGAGCAAATATAAGGGTAACAGGCTTCCCTCCTGGATAAGTGGGATTTGATATCTAGAGTTAGGGTCTGAGGGAGATCATAATGGTCTAGAAAGGCATATGTAAAAGTCTCAATAGTGTCCATGTTTTTCAGAAAGGAANAGCTTCCCACCCCTTGTGCAGCAGTTTGAGTAAAATTAGAGTCTGGGATCTCCCCATTCTTCATTAGATTTCCTAATTTTTGTCAGGCAGGCCGTTTCCTATTTCTGCAGGTAGTTTTTTCTCTTTTTACCATCAGACTAGACGTCAATCAAAGTCCTGACTTTCACCTGCTATTTTGCACCTGCAGCTGAGGACAAAAATAAGTCCTTGGCAATTACCAAAACATTCTTCTGTTTCTTTTTTTTTCTTTCAGATGAGCCTTTCAATTCCTTTACTTATCACTAGGGATGTAGCTTCTGTTGATGATCAAAAGCTCCTTTTTCTCCTTGCTTGAACAAACTCTGGGGACCTTTTTTGCCTGACAAGGCAGAAGGTTCAGAAGTTCATGGCTTGTAGCCTAAGCAAACTTAGTCACTTACACTAAGGAGTTATGCTAATCAAATTCTACATTAGCAGTTTCTAAACAAGTTCTATAAGAAGCAGTATACCACATAATTCAGTAAAATAAGGCAGTCTGTTCCCTAATGTAAACATCATGTAGCACGTGGGTCATATTTGAAGAACATAGGATTCTTGAAGGGAACAAACATGCTATTTATTAGATGAAACATCTCATCTGCAGACCTCTGCCTCCTTTTGGTATGTTTTGAGAAAGCGAGGCAGCATACGAACCAGGTCCAGCCTAGAGATCGTCATTTAGTCTGGGCAGGAGAACACCTTCCAAGAAATTAGTTCCACCTCTGCCTTAAATTTCCTACCTGAGCCTGGACAAGTTGCTTTAAAGACAGTGAACAGAACAGATGGCCTCTGTTGCCTGGTTTCTAAATTAAGACACCAAGTGCCTGCATACATTATAGGTCTACCAAGTGCTAGCAACTGTAACTGAAGTAATTTGGGAGCTGCCATTGCGATAAAGCAACTCTCTGCAGAAAGGAGAACGGGATGCTGAGCTGGTTTTTCTGGAGCCTGAGTCCTGGTGTATTCCCGATTCAGCCTGTGCTGTTGGCCAAGGTATTTCTTCCAGTTTCAACTTTCTCATCCATAAAAATGAGAGAGTACTTATCTGATTTGCTTCTCAGCAGTGTGTTGAAGGATAGCCTGCTTAATATTCCTAGGTTTTAATTGATAGGTACTGTCCCCTAGGAGTGATTAAGTATTATGAAATACGAGGCCTTCTGTGTCTCAGTCAATGAGGCATGCCAGTACAGAGACTACGTTTAAGAATTACGATTTTGATTTCATTTTTTTCATGTGTGGGCATCCTCCCTCATAGGGTTTGTTATGCTTAACTAGTACTTCCTCAGTAATTTAATTAAAATCAGTATTTATGAAGCAGCGTTCTTCTTGCAGACTGGTTGATTTTCAAAATCAGACAAATGTTCAGGCACATGAACTTTTTCTCAGATCAGAAATAGAGCAACAGTTTTCAAACAACACATATCCAGGAAATAGTTGTGCTGGGATTAATCTAATTGTACTAATCAGTTAAACAATTTGAGAACAATGAATAGTTAATGTCTATGGAACAGAGGAGAGTGAGCAAATATAAGGGTAACAGGCTTCCCTCCTGGATAAGTGGGATTTGATATCTAGAGTTAGGGTCTGAGGGAGATCATAATGGTCTAGAAAGGCATATGTAAAAGTCTCAATAGTGTCCATGTTTTTCAGAAAGGAAAAATACGTATGTGTACATGAAAACAGTCAACTGCACACCAGTACTCACCATTTAAAAGGAGTATTTTTGTCAACTAGCTCACACGTTCTCTTATATTATTCATTCACACATGCACACACCACACATGCCATTGCTTGGTAGTTATTGGGAAATGGTTATTTCTTAATTATCCCTCCATCTGCAGTACTAGCTATTATATATGTAGATTACTTTATTTCTCCTTGTTTGCTCACTTTTAGTCATCCATGTCACCATCTCATTCGTGTGCAGTTGAGTGTTATGTTTCTTCTGAAAGATGAAAAAAATACTTCAGTCAAAATTATTTTGAATAAAGTAATAAGGCAGTAAGGCTTCTAGTTTTCCACTGCTTATATCCAGTTTTGCCTTTGTATATAAGGAGAATCTGGCTTCCAACGTCTGACTCACTGCTTTCCAGAAGAAAGAGCTTTTAAGTAAAAGTTAGGTCCATTAAATGCCTGACATCCAAAGAAGAAGAAAGTTCATTTTACATAAATGCCTAACAAAAAAAGAGAGAACTGAATATATTTTTTTCTGGAGTAAGATACCGATAGGTTTTTACTTTAGAAGCTATAAAATCAGGCACCAGTTAGTGAAAGTGGATGTTTGAATTAAAAATAGCTTTGTAATATACTGTTTTAGTCCTTGGAAAGCGAAAGTGTTTTTTACTGTATTGGCAGGACATTCTTCAGAAAGTAAAAAAAATCTCATTCTGCAATTGAAAAAAGCCTGTCCTGCATTCATGAAGGCATTTAACATGTCATCTGCATTACAGTGTATTGTATGACATTGTGGTGAAGGTGATGTGTTAAAATCAATTAACATAGAACAGTATTTTTTACCTATCACCATTTAGATTGAATTGCTGTACTCTTCCTGAGTAAGTCATACCTTGGGTTAAGATTTTAAGAACAGAGAGTATGTTTTTTTCCTTACTCCATTTAATTTATACATAATTAGGTAACACTCATTTTGGGTTTTCACAGCTTATTTTTCAGAAATACAAAATTCAGCCAATAAAAAGATGAAAATATAAAGCTCAACTCTTTGTTATGCAGTTCAGGGAAACTCAACCTACTGTATACATTGCATGGTTGAACAAGTAGTTCTGAGAAACTAAATTAACATCCCTTAGATAATTAATTCAGTTTTAAAAAAAATAAATATATATACATATATAAAAACAGATGGCTCATGTTTAGCTTTGAATTACTTAACGGGAACTTTTGTGGAACAATCTGAGCTACACATTTTCTCCCGCCAACCCATCCATGCACAATTTGCTCCCTTCCTGCCTGCAGCAATTTGTCTTCTCCATGGTTTCAAGCAAAGGAGGAGCTTTGTGTGTCTTGGGTGCACATAGATGTAGAGAGGCAAGACAGGGAATAGAAATGAAATGTGTTGCTGCGTGAGGATATATTTAATGCCTAAAGCAAAGACGCAACCCTGCAAAAGCGCTGAGTGGAAGCACACAGATAAATATGGGGCTATCCTGAGATTATAGTCCTCCTCTTTAGAAAACATTCGTTATTTACAGCCTGCTGAAGAAACCTGGTGATGTGCCTTTGATGGAGCTGTGCTGTGGGGAAGGCAGGGCTTCTGCATAGATGGATGGTCTGTGAGGCTTGTGCTAGGGATCTCAGAAAGTTTTCTCATTCCATATTTTAGGACGTTGTTCTTTTCAAGAAGGGCATGCTGCAATCCTGTCATCACAGTTGTGAAAGTTATTAATTTGGAGGGAGAGAGACTGAGCTTGTTCTATGCTGCCAGAAGAATTAAGGGAAAACTGGTTGCATACACAAAAATGAAGAAGGCAGAAGATAAGAAACCACCATGTTTTCTCCAATGCTGGGAGTTCAGCTGTTGGAATAAAATAGCAACAGAGTATGACTTGAAATGCAGCATCTTGGGTTTATTCCTCTAGCCTGAAGCTGAGTTCTCTGCAGCCCCCCAGAGAGTGAAATCTAACTGAAGTCTATACGAGAATTTATTTTACCAAGAACTCTGTGATCAGCATGTACTCGCTTGGCAACCTGGTTAGACTGGTGTATTTCAAGATAAAATACATCTTCTTTTGGCTGAGGTGGTCTCCTTTTGTCTTAAGTCCTTAAAGAGAAAGACCGGCCACGTGTAGGGAGGAATGGAGAAGCAAAGGTGAAAATTAACACAGCAACTGTGTAAGCAGCACAACCTGTGGGTTCAGGTTACAGAATCTTCCTTGAGAAATCAAGAAGCCAGCATCACTGTCTGGTCTCCATGAGATATGTCACCTGGTCAGAGCATTTCTTAAGACTGGAAGTAAGGTTCAGTACGACTTTCTAAGCTTTATGTTATGATGGTTGATGGCTGCAAGGCTCATGTGTATGGGTGAGGATCATCCTAAATTTTTGCCAAACTAAGCTTACTTTCTTCTTGAATCACTTAATCTTCCTTGAGAAAAAAACAACACATCAAATAAACAAAACAAACAAAAAAACCCTGAATAAATAGAAAATAACTAATGACATGTTATCCTACAAATGTAAAAAACCCCGCCCCACTATTTTTTTCCTCTCCCTTTGTTTTAAGCAGTCTTCAAAAAAGCTATTCCATTATACTTTGCGTATATTGACTGAGCAGATGTTTGAAACTCCAACTGGGCATGTTTTCAGTAGATATAGTTGAAACCAGCTGGAAGAATTTCCTTAAGTAATAAGAAATGGCATAAATAAGATGGTTTGTTTTGCATTTCACTCCTATGGTATTCAAGTCACTTTCATTTACAGTTCTTTTTTTGAGATAATTTCTTATTTCTAATTTATTTTAGAATTGCAAAGATTACATGATATGCTAACTTCTGAGAACCTCTAAGCACTATTCTCAGGAATATCAGCCTGCAGAAATTTAGATTTTGTCTGCAATATATGGAACACTCATATAGGTTTTAGTTCTTCATACACTGGGCTTTAGCTTTCCTAACTTCACCCCTGAATGCTTGCACAATGTTTCTGTATTCCTTCAAGGTTACCCATTCTTGCTTCCACCCTCTGTATGCTTCCTTTTTGTGTTTGAATTTGGCCAGGAGCTCCTTTTTTATCAACACAGACCTCTTGGCAGAGATTTTGAGATTGGAGAATGTGATCCTTGGGTATTAACCAGCTTTCTTGGACCCACCCACCTTCCCTTCAGGACCTTATCCCATGAGATTTTTCTAAGATCTTTGAAGAGGCCAAAGTCTATTCTCCCAAAGTCCAGGGTTGTGATCTTGCTTTTCACTCTTCTTCCTGCCCTCAGGATGCTGAACTCCAACATGTCATTATCACTGCAGCCAAGGCTGCCTTTGATCTTCACATCCCAAATGAACCCATGCTTGTTAGTGAGTATGAGGTCCAGCAGAGCACCTCTTCTCACTGTCTCCTGTGTAACTTGGAGGAGGAAGTTATTTTCAGGGCACAACAGGTACGTCCTGTGTTGCTTGTGTACTGCTGTGTTATCCTTCCAGCAACTATCAGAGTGGCTGAAGTCCCCAATGAGGACCAGGGTCCACAGACATGAGGCTGCTCCTAAGTGTCTTTAAAGGGCCTCATCTACTTGTTCTTCATGATCAGGTGGCCTATAGCAGACACACACTATCATGTCACCGTTTAACTTGTGTCTTATGTCACCCAAGAATTTGTGTGTTATAAGCCAGGTCTTTTTCCTCCCGCATAGTGGATATGTGAACTGTGTTCGAAGAGAGACAGCTTTATTACCGCTGAGCTTTGTACGGAGTTTCATCCCAAAGTTTATGAGAGTGTGTTCAGAGCATTGTGGCTGTAATAAGGACCTCAAAAAACTTCGGTTGGAGGTCCCAGATAATTTCTTATCACTGAGTAGCTAGACCTCACCAAAAGCTGAAGTAGCTGCAGAGCTTACCTGCAGTAGCACAAGATCCTATGGGCTTTTCACGGGGTGCATTTTTTGTTTTGTTTTGTTTGGGTGGTGGTGGTGGGTTTTGTTTGTTTGTTTGCTTTGGGGTTGGTTTGTTTGTTTGTTTTAATAACAAAATTGCACCCCAAATCACACTTCATGCATCGGAAGTGTTTTTAAGGTCTCATTCTGTGTGACTTGCCAAATTGGAATGTGCACTCAGTGGCCATAAAGGAAGATGTAGGCAAGTCTCCTGAAATTAAAATATTCACTGGTTCTCATTTAAGTTCATATAGCTTACAGTTGCCTCCTTTCAGCATCTCCTCCATTTACTCCTAAATTGTATGAAGCATCAGGGAACACAAGATCAAATACGGAAGGCACCTGTGGATCTTGTGCGCAGCATTCGCAGGTTGGGGTGAGCTGTCGGAGAGGGAAGTCACTGTATGTTCTGCTGCTCTCAGCCTGCTCAGTCACTTGTCCTTTTCTTCCAGCACAGCTCACAAATTCTGGCAGAGAAGACAAGTTAACATGCTGTCATTAATGTAGCTGAGACATCCTCTATAGGGATTGGAGAGATCTAGGGACAAAAACAGTCCTGTAATTTCTTGACACATAATGCTAACAAGAAACTCAGCTCACGGTTTCTAATGTATGAAGCAAGCACTCTAAATTAGTTATAAGGCCTCGCTTTCACATCAGCCTGCCTCTCTTAATCATTTCACGATTTCTACATGCTTCTCTGTGTTCTCTTCCAACTACATGAAATATTTTTCATTTTCAGTCTCTGAAAACTTTATACAAGGGATTCCTTCACTGCTTTCCTTTGAGGATCTACTGGTTTTCTGTGTTATTCAGTTTATAACGTGTAAAACATGTACATTTTAAGCAGTTTTGGAGCATGGGGTCACTTAGATGTAGAGCTACAGGTTCTATATACTACCAAGCAACACTGAAATTACTTCAGGATGCCTCATTTTCAGTGTTTGGGGCTGACCTACCGGAAGAATTGTCTAGCATCAGGAGATTACAAGTCTTTTAGTACAGGAGTCATTTAAGTAGCAGGTCCAGAGGTTCAGGGTGGTTCATCAGAGAAAACATGGAAGACTCAACTCACACCTGACATCGTTATTTCATCCCACCTGAAATATTTGGAACAAAACAGTCTCACTTGATCATCAGACTCACAACTAGACCTTTCCCAATCATCATCTATGTTATTTCTTGCAAAGTGGAGTGGTACAGTGTATAGATGACTCTTATGGTTTAACCCCAGCTGGCAACTAAGCCCCACGCAGCTCAGTCCCAGCAGTGGGATGGGGCAGAGAATTGGAAGGGTAACAGTGAGAAAACTCATGGGCTGAGATAAAGACAGTTTGATAGATAAATGCACGAGCAAAGCAAAACAAGGAACTCATTCACCGCTTCCCATGGGGAGGCAGGTGTTCAGCCATCTCCAGGGCAGCTGGGCTCCGTCACACGTAGGAGTTGCTTGGGAAGACAAACACCATTGCTCCACACATCTCCTCATTCCTGCTTTTTTTCCTAGTTTTTGTTGTTGAGCAGCATGTTACATGGTATGGTATAACCTGTGGTCAGCTGGGGTCACCTGTCCCAGCTGTGTCCCCTCCCAACTTCTTGTGCTTCCCCAGCATGGGGCAGCATGAGAAGCAGAAAAGGCCCTGATGCTGCATAAGCACTGCTCATCCGTAGCTAAAACATCCCTGCGTTATCAACAATGTTTTCATCACAAATCCAAAACATAGCCCCATACATGTTACTATGAAGGAAATTAACTCTATTCCAGCCAAAACTGGTACATTGATCACATGGAATAATTTTATATCTTTGATGGGGGTTACAGTATTAATGGTAGCCCTGATGCATCAAACCTTCATTGGGTAACAGTGAAGGTTCACATGGATCCTTAAGTGTGAGTTGATTCAGAGAAAGATACACTTACTATTTATGTGCAATTTCTTAAATTATAGCAAGCATTGCACTTGGTTAATAATGTAAGCAGACATCACATATTCCAGATCTTTATCATGCAGCTGAGGACTCCCAAGAAATTCGAGTAGCTTTAAGATAAAATGTTGTACAGGATGCTAGCTCTCAATTTCTAAGGGATTACTGTTATGTGGCAATTTATTTATTCAGAGGGATGGTGTGACTCAAGCCTTTTACAGAACGTCAGGTGTCTAAAACTGGTTACCTCACTGAGAATAAAAGATGGATTAATAAATTTTCACTGAGAAGAGAGGAAACCTTTGGATTTGTAACTGTAGTATAGGTGAAAAGCAAGAATGAGCAAGAAAATGGCAATTACAATTTTCTAAACAATGCTATAGACATCACTATTTTGAACTAAAGAAATATATGCTTAGCTTTTGATTTACACATTGTTCTTGTATCTTAAAAGTGTCTTCCTGCACCCAGCTTTGGGGGTGACACTATAAATAGTGAACAGCTGAAATGAGCAGTTCATGAATACCCAATAGCCTGAAATTTGTTTGCATAAACCATTCAACTATTATCAAACATATTTGCAGAAATCTGTGTATAAATGACTCAGGAACAGAAATAACAACCAAATTAGTCAGATAGATAGACCGCAGCATGTAATAAGGCTTGTTCTAATGAACATATAACTTATTTTGAACTCAGATATAAAATCTATTATTGCAAATGACCAGTCTCATACAAGCTATAAGCACCTCTGGACCCATCCTTCACCCTTTGGTGATACCACCAAGTTAATGTGGGTGAGCAGTAAAACCCATTTGCAAAGGCTTGTGTGTCTTCACGGAATATTACCTGCATCTGGCCAGCTTTACCTTTCAAACTGCATATCACAAGATGCAGACACTGTCAATAAGATATGTCAGAATGTGATTTACTGTGCTGCAGTCTACACAATCCCACAAATCACCTCTATCCATCTGATGGTTTGCCTCCAAATGTAGTGTGCTTTTTGAGAAACAGAGTGTTGCTTCTTTGATGGAACGATTAACATTTAACAGTTTAACAGTACTATCGTATACAAATAGTGCATTTCTCTTTCATTTTTCAAAAGCATATGCTTGTACAAGCCCAGCTAATCTATATTTGCAGCCAGTAGGTTTGTGTGTACAAGCAGACTTTTAGGCACCTAACAGGACAAATGCAAGCACAGTGATGTAACTTGTAGTGGTTCCATGCAAGTGTATTCAGTCTGAGGAATATGCATTTGTTGAAGGTTTATAGCTACAAATTGGAAGTGTGGTACACAGAAAATAGTTACTGTAATACTGAATAGTCTATTTTTGAATTATAATACAAGTTTACTTACAGAGGCTCAAAATAAAAATTCTCAGTCACCTACGGAGTGAAAACTCCCTGCTGAGTTTATGGAAGATACTGCAGGGCTGTGCAATTACTGCTGTGTTTTATTGTATTGCTTGATGTGTTCCTCAGGGACCTCATGTTCAGCTTGAATGGAGATAGAACCAGAATAGTCTGCCAAGCTTCAAATACAGAAAAGATTATTTTGAACCATTTTTTTTTCTTTTTAAAAAAAATAATATTAGTGCATTAAGAGCAGAAAGGTTGCTCCCATACAAAGAGAGAGCTGCTGACCTTGCTGAGAAGGTCAAGCAATGTGCCAGCCAGAAGAGGCCCTAAAACACGGGAGGAATTCTTCACTTGAGAAACTTATTTTCATTTAGAAAAGAAAAAAGCCTTTCAAAGAGTGAAATCACCCAAAGCAGGTGTTAAATAAGTGCCCTAGTTGGAACAAAGAAGTATCCTTTCATTCAAAAGGGTCAGCTTTTTTTTTAATTCTGCTTTTACACCCTGTCCCACTGACATGTTGCTTACTGAATTCCACCAGGGTTACTCAGAGAGATAGACTGGGTCACATATAAAGGATCTATTTTCATTTGTTCTGGGATTTTTCTGTTTTACCACTTTTTGTATCCCCTGAAATTCTGTATCACTTATGGTAAAGACTGGCATGAGTATCTTGCACTGATCATAGGCCACCTCAGATGCATGATTTCAGCTGTACTACCCAGCTTTATACAGATGGAAAAGTATATTCAGAACTCTTCTTTACACTGTTTTAATCTTGAAGTCTTGACTGAAACACTTTGTGATAAGATATTCTATGTATGAGTTGGGCAGAAGCTGGAATTCCTCTTACCCAGAACATTCTGAAATTAAAAAGCAAAACCTAAAACAGAAAAATAGGTACTCTGAATCTTCTTCTTGTGAAGATTTATTTAAATTCAAGCTTTAAATTCAAGTTCATTTCTTTTTTCCCTGAAACCTTTCAAGAAAGTCTGGGTAACGCAGCAGCCATGTGTGTGGTTTTGCCAATCGGGAACAGACGTTTTAGACTACCAGGGAATCAACAGCTCTGCTTTTAGGTAGTCTGTGTCTGTACAGGTTTTAATATTTCAGCTTAACTGTGAGAAGATAAAATCATAGCTGAGTTACAAGTGGTAATGAGGAATCGACTCCATAAAATACAGAAAAATTTAGGCTGCAGAGCAGTTACTTTAGCTGAGATTAACATAAAAATTATTTCTTGGAAGCACTTCTAGTAGAGTGTGGTGGCAAGTCAATAATGCTTTGCAGCATGCTCCCTGTAAGTGCAGAGAAATTCATGCTCAGAGCCTGACCTGCTGGTTCGATAAAGCATTCATTGCTCATATTAGAGTCATTCATGTGAGTCAATAAGTGGGATATTAAATAAGGAGCTGTGCAGAGCTGGGGTGAACAGCCTCAATGAGGTGGGCAGTGCTGTGTAGTTCCTCGAGATCCGTTTGCATTGGCTGCTTCACGCCACTTGCCTGGGCACAGCTTTGTCACCCAACCTGCGTGGTGGTCACACCTGGCCAGAGCTGCCCCTTCATGTCCACAGCACCTGGGGAAGGAGGGCAGCAGACACTCGACTTGCAGGATGACAAATGTGTTCTGCTTCTTGCTCTCTTCTGAGTTTGACAGGTCTGTACATCTTTTGACCCCCCGTTTTCTGGGTGGCACACCTTACTGCAGGGCAGCAGTTGGGGTGATCTGTTTACAGTGGCAGTTCATTTATTTTGTTTCATTTAATTCAGACAGAAGCAGCATCACTCCACCTCACCATCTCAGGGCGTGGAAACATGGAAGAATCTCAGCTTTCATTAAGTATTTTTCCAGACCCTTCTCTTGTCAAAATAGTCAGAAATTTATGAATCAGATATAGACTGGTTATAGACGTAGCACTACTTCACTGCATGACCGGTATCAAAGACACAGTGTTTGTAGACACCTAGCTATAAAATATATAAATATCTAATTCTAAAGAAATAAAATAACTGTAGAGACAAAATACTAGGAATAATTAATGGATAATTATCTTTTAAATGTAAATGTTTTAATATAAATTAACAGGTTGGTAATTTCATTCACCCACACTTGCAAATGCTGTCCTAACTTCCTGGGCCTTGGTTACGTGAAATACTCTGTTAATGCTGTTTATCGTTATGTCTGTCTGTCTGTAAACACGGCATAGGATTGCAGTTTTGAGTGCGCACAGCAAGCTACCATTTGTCTAGTGACCCTGGATAACAATGCAAAGCCATGCATCTGGCTGCGGTACAGATAGACATTTCACTTCAGCGCACTGGGATCTTGGACTGCCTCTTGCTTCCAGGTTCAGGTTGCTGAATTTTGCTGTTGCAGGTACTTTATCTAGTTAGGCTGAAGCCATCATGCAGATTCTCACCTGTGCTGCAGCCACAGCTCCTGGTTTGTTTACATAAGCGTACTGTGAAGCACTGCAAGCCACAGCACAAGGCAGGACTATATTGCACCTACAAGCTGTTCTTGCAGATTTGCTGCACTTTAGCACTTCAAGTGGGTGTCTCCACAGGTAAGACGTGGAAGCATATAGATGTGGGTTTTAACAATTACAGGCCATCAGGCATCTTTGTTTGATTTTTTTGGTCTATGGTCAGTGAAATCTTTATGCCTGGAGTCAGTGGTGAAGAACTGATAAATAAGCGTTTCTGGATTACCTGGCAAATGACTTCTCAAATTGACAAGGATGCACCACGGCAGAATGCTGCTTCATAGGCTTGTAACAGCAAATGCCTCTTGATTGTTTGCAGTTTGAAGTTTGCAAACTGAAAATACAGCTCAGTAAAACAGTACTAGTGTTAAAATCACCCAACCAGTCATTTGCACAACCTGGTACAGCATTAGTTTAAGATTTTCACACAGAGAAAAGTAATCTTTTAAGCAGAAATCATGTTATACTAATGAAATGTTTGATCAAAAGCGTGCTCTAGTCCATTTAGAAAAGAAAAAAAGTGGAGAATAAAGGAAGCTTGTAGCGGTATAATCACTAAACTAATGGAACTAGGAAACATCTAAAAATTAATATTTGATTGTTTTTCTATTTTCAAACAACCAGTACTGCTGACCTAATTATTATTGACTGCAATATACTCACAAAGGTCTCACTAATGCTCCTATGAGTAATATTAATTTAAGAAAAGCTCAGATGAATTGTTACATATTCTACTGCATGTTTAAATTACATCCAAAGAGGAGAAGATGAAAATAAACAGTTCTGCAGCCTCATTTTGGTCAGTTATTACCTCTACACAAACCAGACCACTTTTTTTGATCTAGCTGAATGTAATTCGCCCAAACATTTGTGGTATTAGGATATTTTGGTTAAATTATCTGAGTTTTAAGATTTGTTACTTTAGCGACATGCACTATAGAGTGAAATGCCTGTCATTATATCAAATAATGTCTGCCAGGAATGTAAATGATTGAATTGCTGATACTGCTGTCCAAACTAAAAACAGGCCAAATTTGGCCCTGATGTAAGTAGGTACATTTTGTTGGAAGGAGCTGAAACAAAGTAAGTGTTGATATAGTTCTGTACTTAGTTTAGGAGAAAGTAAGAAAACAAAGGTGATGAAACAGGCTGCTCTAATAAAATGGCATGGCTATGTATGCAGCTGCATTTACTCTGGAACGATTCATATCGCTTATACATGCACACTTCTGTTGTAAAACCTATCCCAATAGCCATTTTCCAGGTTTCTTATAAGTATGTAACACTCCAAAGTGTTTAGATGTGGAATATTTGCCATTGCATCATAGCATCTTGAATTTTTAGGTATCTTTTCATCATACTGCTACCTGGAGAAGTACTGTGAAAGCCAGCTGTTTTGTGTCAGGTCAGGAACTAGATCACAGAAGGACTCACCTACAGCTGCATAGTAAAAGTTTAGGAAGTAAAGGACCTGAAACTGAGTCTCAGTTCACTTTTTCTCTTAATTTGTTGCCATCTGCAAGATGAGGGGACACCTCTATAGTTTCTCAGTTTTAACTATTCAGTGCCAAAAGGAAGCATCTTTAGAGTTTGGACAGCCTTTTCCGTGCTTGTTGCCAGGCATGCTTGATGCGCCAACATTTTCAGAACTGCAGAATACAAACCGTAGCTTGTTCATTTTGTAGTTGTGCTTTTGGATATGGTAAATTGCTCAGTCTAAAGAGCTCTCCCAACCAAGTAAATGTCTGTCCATGCAATATTGTATTTTTTCTGATCTCATCTGAGGTGCAAAGTGTATGAAGATAGTCCAGATGTGTATTACTCTCTGAATCATCAAGAGTCCCTTGCTACCCAGCAGTGAGCTCTGGAGCTCCTGGCTGCGCATTTGCACTCACAAATGTAAATCAGAGTTGAATAACGGCACTGATGGGAAGGGGATGTTGAAACTAAGACCACTGGCTGGCACACACAGCATTTTCGGAAAGCTGCACGGGAGACCATTCTTCAAACCTGTTGCTCAGTATTTATGTAGCAGACAAGAGCAAAGAAACACTTGCGTTTGGAGTAGAAAGCAAAAAGTTTATAAAGCCTTTCATGGTCGCAGAGCTTATGCTGTGTTTGATCCCAGAGCAGGTGTGAAGATTTAGTTATAGACCATGTTCTTTACCTCCAAATAGGTGTTCAGGTAATGGAATATTTCACTCCTGTTTCATTTTTGCTTTCTGGTGCTTCTCACATGCTCTGAATCTGTACAAAGTTTTCCTTCCTTCCTTCCTTCCTTCCTTCCTTCCTTCCTTCCTTCCTTCCTTCCTTCC
>VWYH01002966.1:101928-183678 GCA_013399365.1 Pampusana beccarii
TCTCATTTACACCACTCTCAGAGCACTGTGGCATTACTAACCTGGAATCGTTCCTGACTGACACAAAGGGAGAATCAAATTCTGCGTATCCTATAGTTCTGAATGTGACTGATACTTGGGTTTTGTTGTTGCTGGAAAAAAAATATACTGAGAAGTATATCTCCTCTTTCAGGTGATTAAAAAATAAAAGGGGAATAGTATTTTTTTAAGCATATGTCTTCCTCACTAAGAATTTCAAGGTAGTTTTATGTCCTTTTTAAAGATTTCTGTATTGTGACTGTTCTTTTCCCGTATGATTTAAAAAAACAAAACAAAACAAAACAAACATGGAATACATGTTTGATAAAAAGCCTTCGCTAAAAAAACCCCACACAACCCACCTTCAAAATGTTCTGCTTGACGTCATCTGTGTCATCAGTTTGGAAATGGACAGTGACTTAACTTGCTGATTCTCGTTGATTTCATAACCCCTGTGCTGAGGAGTGCTATAGAAGAAATATGTTTATAATGGTCACCAGTGTAGGATTTCTCTAGGGTTTTTGAGAATATTTACAAACCAGGTAGTTTCTTCGTAAGTGTATGAATTACCGTACCAACATAAATGCATGCATAATTTGCTTACAAGCATTTTCATTTCTTTGCTTAAACATTCAAGTACTGGGAGAGCTGCAGTTGTCTTTCCTGAATGAAATACTTCCTAGGTCTGCATTTCTTGTGAGAAAAGACTGGTGTCCCCCAACAGCACATAGGTCGTGCCTGGATTTTTAGAGACTGCAATTTGGGAGGGAAAGGGCTAATCTTCTCAGAGGTTTAACCAAACAGATAGTCTTTTGCATTAATAGACCATTCTGTTTGATATATTTGAAGCAAGTGGAACTTAAATCTGATACCCTGTTTGTGGCTGTGTGTGTTTGACCTTTGCATCACTTTTTTATTCTAAGTAGTATGTTACACTGCTTTGATGTGCACATCCTGTGTGTGAAGCCCTTTTGCAGTACAGCTGTTGAAGGGCATGGCATAAACTCAACCAACATAAGTAGTGATATACAAGGGCAGAACTTGAGTAAAAATAGGAATTTTATCACATTTTTCAGATGTCTTTCCTATCATATACTCCTTGTGTGACTTACATGTACATTTGTAATCATTTTGCTAGATGCAGATGTTTTTCTGTTATAGTATCTGTCTCGTGTTAAAGGAAAATTACTCCTCACAGTATATTTGACTTGTGTGTATCACATCGACTTCTTCTCCCAGGACATCTCAAAGTGCTGTTCATAGTCATTTTCCTGTGATGCAGTTAGAAGTTTCTGTGGTGAACACAAAAACATTTTTTTCATTTTTTCCCTCCCCACTTTTAACCAGGTAGACAAGAAAATTGTCCGCACAGAAATTGGAGTTCTTCTTCGCCTTTCGCATCCAAACATTGTAAGTTTAGCCTTGTTTTTTCACTCCACTTCTTTAGTTAGTTGTTGTTCGTTGGTTGGTTGGTTTGTTTTTGTTTGGGGGTTTTGGTTGGTTGGTTGTTTTTTTAATTCTTTCTGTTTCTGAGAAATGATTGTTGTCCTTCACCTATACAGGCTTGGGAGGGTCATTGACTAAAGCTTTTGGTTCTCCTCATGAGCATGTTAGCAGCTCCTTAGGAAAGACTGTTTAATTATACTAACACTTAAAAAAAATTATTGATTCTGACAGAGTTGAGCAAGAACGTATTCCAAAAAAGTTTCGTAAATGGAAGGGGAAGTTGGTGTTGTCAGTCCTTGGAGGGTGGGGAAGGTCTTACATTCAGTTGCTCTGAAAGATTGCCAGACAGGTGTTGATGAGCACTAATGAAAGCAGCTTCTTAAACTCCTGTGTTATAGAGGTTGCTGAAGAATGAGGAGTATGAAAGTAACAATTAACTAAAAAAAAAAGAATGCAAAGCTAGCAAAAGAAAAAAAAAAGCAGAGATGGGAGAGAACATGCACAACAACAGGCTCAGCTGCAAGGTAAATGAGGCACCAGTTGGTACCATCCTCTGCTTTATTGACTGTGGTCTGTTTCCTGCTGTTGGGCCTGCAATATGCTCAGCAAGACAAATAAGCAAAATGCATCCTTTTTGTTTCTTTTACCAGATAAAACTGAAGGAGATATTTGAGACTCCTACAGAAATCAGTCTTGTTCTGGAATTGGTTACAGGTGGAGAACTATTTGACAGGTAAGTTGCCTGTGTGCACCTCGCTTGGTACCTTCCCCAGGGATGTTACAGTGCAGGTTTATTCTCTGCATATAATCCCAGTGTTAGTAATTACTGGAATTATTGCATCAGCATATGGTTTATTTGCATGAGTAAATATATTCAGGAGTTCGCTTAAAAATGTGTTTGGAAATGTGATTATCATGAGATTTTTTTTTGAAAGGATACGTGAGTTGAAAGTGGAGGAAATTTTCAGTGAATTCTGAAGAGCACACACTATTGAAAGAAGGTGCTCAGCAGGTGCATAGTATCAGGGTGTGCTAGAACAGACAGAAGGCAGGAAGAACTGATAGAATTGCATGGAAAGGTCATCATAAAACATGGTAGGTGGCAATCAGCCTGCCAGGAGAATAGTGTTATGCCAGATAAAGATTTTGTAAGCAAAGTAACAATGCAGTCCTCTTTGGTATTCATTGTATTTATAAAGCCTCTGTTTTTGTTACAAACGTTCTGCAGTACAGTTATTGAGTTCTGAAGGTATTGCTCATGAGGCTGCACACACTTGTAGTGTAGGTGCATATGTATAATGCAAAATAATTTTGTAATAATTTTGGGGTTATATTTTACTGGTAGGGATTTAGTTTTTTAGAGCAAGAGAAGATAGGAAAAGCTTTTGATGCTGGCTTGAGTAAAGCAATTAATTCACTGGCATTGGTGATTTCTAGCTCATGTGAGGACAGGTTATTTGATCTTCCTTCTTCTGTAACTAGAGTTTAGTATTTTAGAAGACATACAAATACACATCAAAGATTCAGAATGAAAGTACCTTTGACTTGAGAAAACAAAAGCATACTATTTTTTGTACCATGGTCATAGCTACAACCTTCAAATGAACTATTTCTGAACAATAACAACAAAAGTGGGTCCTGCCGTAACATCTTTAATTAGACAGAAGAAAGGTCCATACAATCCCAGTACCCAGCCAAAACAATCAGGGGAAATGTGCTGCAAGTTAAACAACCAGTGAGCACCCAGCCCTGAGCTAGAGAGGATCCTGTGCAAGATGCTTTACCTTTCATGTAGCCCTTTATAAATCCACGCAGTTTCACATTGGGTTGTTTTCAGGACAGCTGGATACTCTACAGAAATCTTCTATGAGAAGAGTTTACGAAGGGAAAACACAAATATTCAGTGAAATGGTTGGTTCCTAAGTAGCAACCATCTGTGTGGTAGCAGAACTGAACATAAAAGACCCTGTAGGATCCAGAGTGGGGAATTGCATTACCTGATGAAACTAGGATTTAGTATTAAGACATTTTCAACATCTCTAATCTGCACTCATCAGTGATTATGGAATTTGAGCTATCAGATTGGTCTTTCCCAAAAAATTGTATGCTTAATCCAGTAGTTTGGCTGGGAGGAGCTGTCTGTCATTTCCTGATGAGAAGCCGTTTAGTCACTTACTAGAATTGCGGTGCCCCCTTGTGATGCTACGAATGAGCACTGATACTGTGGAGGTCTTCTAAATCCAGCATCTTCCTTTTCTCCATGTACAACAGAACTGGAAACTTTGGCAATAGAGTCCTCTCTGGTCTCTGATTTGGAAAAAAAACAATAAATGAAACAAAAAACATAATAAACTATTTTCAGTTGTTAAGTTAGTAACAGGAGTATTACTTCACTCTTCAGCCTTAAACCAAAATAATTTACATAGGCAGCTGAGATACTTTGCACTAGTCACTCCAATTAAGCATTAGCTGCCCCTTTCCTCTCTTTCAGCTGGGTTGAAGGATAAACACATGCATTGTGCTTTACAGTGGCTGCTCTCTGAGTTTTAGGGAGGGGAAATGTAGCTTTCTGCCTTAGAGCAGACTTCCCCTTGCGCTTAATCCTTTCAGTCCGTACATCCTTTTATCACGCATGAAGGAAATGTCCTGACTTACAGAGAGGCCTTGTGCACTCTTTCCTCTGTGCTTCCATGACTCCTGTCCCAGGAGAAAGCAAAATTACCTTGGAAAATCTCCTGCTGGGTAGTGGGGTTGTGTCAGATGTGGAGGGAGAGCTGTGACCCTGTTTTTGAGATACACCCCATGGCTTGTCCTCAAGACAAGGCCCTGTAGAGAGAGCATGTGGGCAAGCAGGACCCCAGCGCGGCCAGGGTTTGAAGAACCTTATGTGTTTGGAGCACAGCTACATGACTTTGTAAACCACGCTCCACAGACAGGCAGCAAAGCGATTTTTGTGCTCTGGAGGAGTTACGCTTGTGCCTCTTTTAAAATAGATGTCAGCAAATGATACAGCTAGATGTGTGGCACAAACGCATCTGCTCTCCTTACTGTAAACATCTTCATTGCTGTTACTGTTACTGCTAATGCTGATAATATGCTGGTACTTTTTATATCAAGTGTTTTATTGCTCTAGTTTTCTGCCATCCCAGATGTCCACTTTTGAATAGTATCTGAGCTACAGATGAGTGAGTTCTTTCATGTACTCATTCCCCTTATCATTAAGAAGATTTTACAAATACCCAAGATCCGATTAGTTTTTTAGAATCCTGTTAGCATTGTTGATGTGCTGGTTTCACACCACCCTAACATAAACGTTCTGCGTAATAAAATTATTCACTTCCTTCACCATATTTAATATTTCTATCAAATCATCCACATTATTGCTAAAATCTGCTTTCATTATGACAGTTTTTCAGTTGTGTTACCCAAAAGGAGATAAATTCAAACAGAAGTATCAGTTACACATCTGAGTTAATACAGCTGAAATAAGGTTGGTTTCGATTTTATTTTTAAAAAGAAATCTGTTTCCCAGGCTTCATAAATCACATTTTAGGTCATACCTTGACATATAATATTCTACCATCCCAAACACAACAAATTAACCCTCTAGGAGCTTTCAGATAGGTGGGACTGAATTTTAAGTAAAATAAATGGACTCAAACAATTTAATATGAATTGAACATCACAATAGAAAAAAAAGAGTTTAAGTACAGTGACCATAAGACAATGTAGGATGAATTGACACCATAAAAACTGATGTAGTTTTCCTGGAAAAAAAACTAGACTCATCTCATATAGGCAAAGTTTTGTTAAACTAATTGCTTTTTTAACACTTTTTTATTAATAATCAGTATACCTTAAACTGTTTAAAGATTTGATTACATGAGTAGCCAGTGGCTTCACTTTTTTGTGTCAGCCACTTTGCTTATTACCTCTTCATTTTCTTTCTAGTTCTTCCATTTTAGAATAATGATGATTGTTCATAGGCTTCGTTCAGTTATCTTTTTGTGTTGCCTCTTCCTTTTGTCTTCTGGTCCTTCATCATTCTTTACTTAAACGTGATTTCTTGGTACTGTTAGCTTTGACTTTCTTTTCTATCATGTGGTATATTTCTTTTGGTCACTTTGTTGATCTGGCTTTGCTCGTAACAACCTGTGATTGTTACAGGGAGTAATATTCATAGGTCTTGCAGCACGGTGAAGTCTGATACCTGTCTTTTATGGACTAACTTTTTTGTTTTGAGTTGGTCTTTTGCATTCAGATTTTATTCGTATCTATTACCTTTCAACTGAATCACCAATATATCACTTTTCCAAATATTAATTTCAGCACAAATGTCAACTCTAACCTCATTTTAGGCAGAATATCTGCAGGTTGATAAGAATAGCTTTTGTTAGACTCTCTTTTTTCAGCTTCAAATGATACCATCAATCCATACATTCTTCTCTTCTGTACTTTGGCATCTTGACCACAAACTCTTCTGTTTCTTTCTTCTTATTAAGGGTACCAAACATTGTCTAAAAGTACTGCTTACAGCTGACAGTTTATTGAGTTGCTTCCATTTCAAATTTCATGTAAGTCCCTCTGAAATACAGATTCAAGCTAATATGATATTCTTTTGTGGAGCACAAATTAACAAATAAATTAATTACTTGTTCTAAAGAACCTGACTTTTTAAGAGATGTGGGAATGATTACTTCTCACGGACAAAATTTCCTGAAGCCTCCCAGGCTTCAGGCACACCTTGTTTCTCCTTGGGGAAATTAGAATGCTAAGGAACAGCAAAAAGAATCAAGGAACTGATCAGTCCTAAAGTGGAGGTCTTTTGTAAACTAATGTCAGAGTAGCATCTTTTATTTGTTTCTGAGCTCTGGTTTCATTGTGTGGTGGCAGTCTCACTTCTGCACAGGGGTCAGAGTAGTCCTTTGGGCTGTATTTCACATGAGCAAGTTACAGTCCCCTCACTCAGGACTGGAAAGAAGAAAAAAAATAAAATATCTGACTTGACTACACTAATTATGCTCTATTCTCTGAAATCAGAAGGCAACACACAAATTAGCTCTGGGAAAATGTGGAAAAAGTGCTCCCTGGTGTTATAATAGCTCATTTAGTGTCTCCTGATATCAGCTGCAGTAATGATAAAAAACGGTGATGTAAGAATAGATGAAGAAGTGTGCGTTAATGCTCATTTGTAGCCTTTCCAATGTAATTTAGTATTTCCTTCCTGTACAGAGTTGTAATAACGCCCTTACACTTTTTTGTGGTCAGTGCCTTCTGTCACTGGACAGAATTACTCTAAGTCAGTGTCTGCCAACTACAATGTTCTGTTCAGAATGAGAAATACAAATGATTTTTTGTAAATGTTTGTGGATAGGACACTACTTACAGTGTGGTCAATTAGGTGAAACACCAGATTCCAGAGGAAATACACTTGCAGCTTTATAAATTACTAAATGACTCAAGCAATGATGATTGTGCGATTATAATACTGTCTGGCTTCCTGCTACTCTTCAAATGTGAACTGATGTGACATTAAACTTGCCTGGTTCTTAACTCCACTGTGGAAGGCTTTTTCACTTCAAAAATTTTAATTTAAAACGTCCTCTAGCCTTGTGTTGTTATTATTTGAGATAACTTTGCAGGAATTGTTAGCATGGGTATATCCTAGTTGGGACCAGCCTCTATGTTGCTAGCCCACTGTGGGAACTGTGCAAGCCTTTTGGAAGTAGGACACATCAGTCCCTGTGAAGCTCTTTAGTGTGTTATGTATTCTTAATACCAAGACTTCTTGTGATCAGAGCATCTCTGACATACGTATTCTTGTTTTTTTGCCATAGCGTCACTGCTGTAATATAGATAGACATGGTCTGGATGCCAGTGAAACTAGGAGAGATACTTCTGTTAAATTAAATAGGAAGCTGTTCAAGCCTTAACTGATCTCCTGAATTATCAACAAATGTAGCTTTCATATTTGTTTGAAATGCAGATAGGTTTTAACAGCCCTGTGCAGGTGACAAGTTGAGGTATATATACCTACAGCCTGTATAGCTGTAGGCTACTCATATATGTGCAGGATGTCTCTGACTGACTTGAGAGCTAATGATGTGTCTTCTGTGTCTTAATTCAACACCTTTCCTGCGATGATAAAATCACTTAGGATGTGAGTGCTTTGTACATTTTCTCATTGCTTTTTCTGTGTACATCATGACAAGAGTATAAAGGGAAACCAACATGTTCTAGGAAGAAATAGTTATCCTAAATATTTGGAGCACCAAAATGCTTGTCCTAAATGATAGTTAAATTGATTTTTTTTTATGAAAGCCTGAAAAGCGTATCCTTTTCAAACAATGTACTTCTTAGTTCGACATTGGACTTCAGCTGCTGCAGTAAGGAATGTATCACACATCCGTGCGCTGTAAGAGGTGCCAAGGCCACCAAAGGAGGACTAGAACAGGTGAACCCAAAATAATCCTGAGCTGAATAATAGTAATAACAACGTGAATCAGCTTGTGAATTGTGGCACAGAGGCATATAAGCACAATGTATGTTATGCAAGCAGTGCCCAGTTTCAGAATTTGATGGCCGTTGGTTTCGTTCTTGAAGGGAAGTAAGCAATGTACCAGAGTGAGTTCCAGGGCAATGTGTTTAAATTGTCCTGGCAGGTACATCTGTGCTGGTTTGGCATAAATGGCTGGCTGTCCACCTTATCTCAGACAGTATCCTTCAGCTATCCTTGGGGGTTCATGGTCTTGGGTTTTGTTTCTTAAACACCTCTGTTATCTTCTTATATGGGCTATACCAGTGGCTCTCCAGTCTGGTACAATAATTGGATTCAGCTTCAGTATTAGGAAAAATTTTCTTCCTGAAAATTTGGCCCGAATCTGTATGCATTGTCCCTAGCAGAAAGTGAGTACTTCTTAGTTTATAGCAAACTTTCAAGCAATGGAGGACTTCACAGTCCCTGTAATCTTTCATCCCTGGTCGTGTTTTGGGTTTTTTTTGGTCTCAGTTACTGTCCATTGAACTTCTTTCAAGTTCCCACATCTATCTTACAATGTGGTGCCCTTAGCTAGACAAAGAAATCCAATGGAAGCCTCACGGGTTCTTGTCAGAATGTCTTCATTAGTGCTTTCAGTGCTGCTCCTTCCCCCTCTCCAGGGCACTGCCTCCTTTGCAAGCTGCCAGTGATGCTTCTCTTTGCCCCCTCCCTGTTGCCTACCAGACAGGAGCTGTGAAATGCTGAAATAATTCAGTTTGTTGCCTTGCCTCACAGGGTCATTTACACAGAAACTTTTGTTTGAGGTAGAAGTTTGAGCTGCTAGTTCATGAGCACTGTGGTTTCGCAACATCTAGAAATAAAGACTATTATTTAAAAAAAAAAATCTGCTAAAATTAAGCTCCTGAAAGATGAACCTGTCTTTTTGAGAATGACGGGCACAGAACTGTTCGTATCAATTTCACTGCAGACACCTTGGTGATAGCTACTTTTGAAGGTAAGGCCATTTACTCAATCTTACCCAGGCTCTTAGTGTATAATTCCTGATTTTCCTACAAGATTCCTCTAGTTCTGTGAGTGTTGTAGGAAGACTGAGTAGGAAGAAGAAATGACACATTTATCAGAAACTACCTCTTACTTAATGACGGTGGATGGGTTATAGTTTTCCTGAATGACTGCAATGCTGCATGTCATTTCTGAACGAGGTATTGAAGAAAAACGTCTAGTTTGTTTGACTGTGATTGAGATCCCAACCCGTTTCTGTATTTCCCATTATCCTTCTTCAGATCATGGCAGGCAGTTTGAGCCATTAAAACAGCTAGTTTGCAGTGAATTATGAAAATGGTTGTAAAATAAGGGAGCCTCAGCAAGCTGAATCAGAGTTACTTTTTAATATTTATTACTCTTCAATGCTGTATTATGGAAAATACATAAATATTTAGAGAGAAATCTTACTTTTAAACTAAATAAATTCATCAAAGCAACAAGGAGTTGGAATCACCTCGTTACAGGTATGAGCCAATAGATCTGTGAATCAATAATTTAATGAGAAAGTATTCCTTGTGGAAACCTTTTTGCTATTGAATAGACTGATATTTTCTTTTCCTGTTCCTGCTAATTTTCAGTGTCACTTTACCTCATAGAAATCTTTTAATTTCATTTTAATGAAATGTAAGAATTTACATAAGAATTAAGTGAATGTGTACAGAAAAAATCTCTATGACAACCAAGGCATTTTAGATAGATTAACATTTATTATATAGAACTAAATATTCTTAAAAATTGTTAGCACATCCTGGCATTGGAACAGATCTTGTATTTAGGTAGGCCAGTGTCTTGCCTGAGAGTATACATGATTTTACAGGATGCAGCCCACAGGTACACTGTGGTATGAGAGTTTCAGATAAAAGCCAGCTAGAGGCAGGATGAAAATGACCCTAAAAAGAGTGATGGCTTTTTTTGTTATTGTGATTTTATAAAGAATGATCTAAAAAGCAAATACAGATATGGCATGTAGAAAAAAAAAAAAACCTATGTTGGGAGCTGATGAAGTAATTAAAAAAATTACCATTTTGAGTGGCTAAATAGCTTTAGGAGGCCCTTTCCAAGCTACCTGAAAATAGTATTTATAGAACCAATATTAACTCATAACCAGATGTTGCAAATTTTAGAGTAACAGTTTAGATTTATTAGCGTAAAACTAAGTGCACTTACCAATCTGAGGTAAGGGAAGCAAGAAACAGACTTTATGTGCTCAGATTTAAGGCAAGGCTGGAGGATGGATAGGGTGGCCTGTGTGGGAGGGAAGCAGAGAAGTAAAGCTAAGAATAGGAGAACTAGTCCATTTACAGTGTAGGGGAGGAAAAACAAAGTTTGTTAAAGTGGGTAGGGTAAGATTTCAAATTCTTTCGATCACAAGGAGACACGAGAACAGCTTGTGTTTAAAAAGGCAAGAATAGTCATTGCTCTGGATTCCCATACCCAAGAAAAACAGAGGAGAGAATTTGGTTTCAGGGTCAGGGAGAGAGCTGGTTAAGTTCCCATTTCTTCTGTCATTTGGTTCCTCTTCCATGTTGCTTCTTCCACCTGCTATCCAGGCACTCTCAATTACAAGAGAGTGGGGCTGTTCCCAAGGGACATCTCCATCTCCAGCAGTTGTGGGAAGGAGGAGTGAGGGACCTTGAGGAAACACTTCCCTGCTTCTTTTTATAGAAAGAGGTGGATTTGTCTCCAATATGTTCACATGTACTAGATGAAATCAGGTGGTGTTTTAGGAGACCTGTAGCTTACTGTCCATCAGTATGTACTCTGTTAGATGTGGGTCTCGCTGTCTACAAGTGTGAACAATGGAGTCAGCATATTTCGATAAATGTGTAGACGCAAGCATGAGAAGTGATTCTACAAAAATGTGATTAGAATATGAACCATTTATTTCATCAGCATGGCATTTTTTCTTGCTCTAGGATGTCATCTTCAATTTGAAGCGGTCTTGAATTCCCTGGTTGGTTTTGACACCAAATTCAGTGCTTTTCCAAGGTGTTGGGGTTTTTTTGTTTGTTTTTGTTTGGTTGTTTGGTTTTTTTTTCCTTTGGCTTTAAGCATTTCGGTATCCCTTCTTCTGAATTCCCTGCTGTCTGCCACACAGTTTTTCTCTCCAGCACTCTTTTGGCCTACCTGGTTCTTTCATTTGCATATCAAAGAGAGTATTTAATTAGTTCCTCATTGTTGCTGTTACTGTGTTTCTGTCCTTTCTGCCAAGGTTTAGTCTTTCTTCATCCATGCTTTTCTTTAAGATCATTCTGTAAACTAGGTATAAATAATTGGTTTTGCTTCCATAATAACGAAATAAGACATTTCTGCACATTTCTTTCCTGCTATGGAAAAAAGGGCAATGAGTCATTGTTAATCTGCAGGCTGAAATGAAAAAGCCTTTTAAAGAAGCTTCGTTGGTCTCAGGTATGAGTGTTGTTATAATAAAGCGAACTGGCACACCTACCATTTGTCTTATGTAAACTATCACGGGGAGGATGCAATAAATAGATACGCAAATGATCCCTCAGCATTATTACAGAACCTAAACTACAGGATAATTTTCTTTCAGTACTCTTCCTTACTGCCTAATAACCAGGGTTTAGTTTTAAAGCAGAGTGCCCTTAGAAGTAGATTTTCATCTTTAGCAAGAAGAATGTCTTTTTTCATTTACTGCTGTTACAGAAGATTACGTTTTCTACTTGCTAAATTATTGCTAATTATGAATTAGGTTTGTATTCTCAATAACTCTGGATTCTAGACTTCTGAAAACCTAGTAAGTTAACTGCATGTGACATCAGCTCTAACTGGCTTGCCGGTGTGTGTTATTCACATGTAGCATCAGCGGATAAGTCATGTGCATTGCACAGTAATTCTACAGTTGGCCTTTATTATTTTTGTGAAATATGGGTCCATGCTTCATTACGTTTATTTACTGCAAAGTGTAGATTCACAGTGGCTTAATCTTCAGGGTCTGGGCACTTCTGTTATGTATTTAATGTCAATAATGAGAGCAGTATCCTATTCTAACCAACATATAGTTCTTAGAGTGGACTGGCCTTGTACCTTCTGTGGTAAGATGGCAGTCTCGAGCATCTCTTTGATCTCTTTTGTTTGGTAATTTTCTTTCCTGCATTGGTTGGGCATTGAGAGGAAGCTGGAACCTCGTGTTTTCTTTGATTTTGTTGAGTGGAGGAAGATACAAAGAAGTTGGCTGCATTTAAGAGGTGGGTTACCATATTGTAAAATTAGAAAGTTGTTGGATAAAGGGAGAAATGTAAATTTGATCGTAACTTCATTGCCACATATTTCTCTGATCTTAGTCACATGTGTTGGAAAATCAGAGAATTTCAAATCCTGTTAAAACCTTAAAACCTTCTGCCCTCGGGTGTTTCTGAGGTCAGGTGCATAAGGACATCCTGCAGCTGTTGGGCTCGAGGCCTGGGCAGAGTGGCCCATTCACAGGGGATGTATGCCCGAGTGATGGTGGAATTAAGCCCAGCACGCTCCTGGCAGCTCAGCCTACATGCAGAACTTCCCCAGCAGCAGCCCCGCGATGCCTGTCTTTGCTGCAGTGCACTGTGAAATATATCCCGAAATCTCTGGCAGTTTGAAAGCAGAGAGTTGAACTAGCACAGCACTTTTTGGTTTTACTACCTTGTGACCGGATTTGATTTTTTTTTTTTATGATCTCCTGTGTCATACTAAAGGTTGTAGGCTTAACAGAATGATTATGTCAATGTCTTTAATACCTAGAGTCCTGTAAAACAAGGACAGTGTTTTAACATGCCTCTTGTGCCATGGTCACAGGAGCAAGTTGGCACTCAAAATACCACCAGGGAAGGGGGAAGGTGGAATGGGGTCGAGGTCTACATTCTCGGAAATGCTTATAGATGCTATGGACAAGAACCTGCTGGCTGACGCTAATTACTTCATTTGAATTTAAAAGGAGGAGGAAGCCAAACCAGTATATTTTGGGGAACGAAGGCTCAAAAGAGAGGGTCACTGTGCTCAGGCCTCAGTGTGTAATCTACCAGAGGAGGATGATTTAGCTTGAAATACCTGAGGAGGAATCTTAGTTTCAGGCATAATGTAGCGTTTTGTTGTGCAATTTATGATTTTGGGTAACCTCTTTCCTGAACTTGAGGTTAAAGGCCTAACATAATGTTTCATTGAGTAAACTTTTATTGGTTTTACCCTTGTGCTGGTAAGTTCAAGTAAAGCTTTCCCTGGTGGTTTAAACAGGTGACCAATGCAGGGGAAGGGCTGGAGGTACCAAAATGCAAAAGAAGTAGAACGCTGTATATGGGATGGTAGCTGAAGGGGTGCCAGAAAACAATGTTCCAGAAATAAGGCCAAATAATTATGCAGCCAGGAAATCGTGGTGAAATAGAAGAACAACTGCTTGAGAGGGATTGCTTGCTACTACCGATGCCACAATTAACAGACTTAGTTAGCTGTGAGCACCATGATTGTTAAGGTAAAGTAATTGCAGCTGGTTACCAATATCCCTCTATAGGCTATTTTCCACAGTGCCATGCTTGATATATCTGTTTCTGGTGGATTGTTGTCTTCGCATTGTTTTTTATTGCACTTAACCTTCTAATGAGTATGTAGCAGTGTTTTTCACATGTACATTAGTCAACACCTTTTCTGTCAGCCTTCGTAAAGCTGTAACAAGTTGCATTGAAGATAACTCAATATGAGTCTTATTTCAGAGAAGAGAAGTGATGAAAAGATACTGCAGAACAGGGAAAGTGAGGAGAAAAGAGTATATTCTTGCCAGAGGAAGAGTGTTTCTGGACTCTTAGTCAGAAGGTCTTTACAGCAACTTTTGGCTTCAGATGTTACAAGCTTCTTGCTCTCCTGCTTCATGGGGATTTTAGGGCATTGTTTTGTAAAACTGGCTTGCGTGCTCGCAGGAGATCATTTTATAAAATGTCTCATAGGTACCACAGATTCTTTTTCTAGACAACATCTGTCTCTGTTTTCTTGGGCTTTGAAAAAGGAATATAGTAAAAAAATCAAAACTTCAGGTCAAAGATCTGACGTTTAAGGTAACTCTGTCAGGGAGGATTATTGTAGTTCAAAAATATTGTGTGTAGTTAAATACACTAGTAAAGAAAACCTTTTGGGTATCTTAAATAGAGCATTAGTACATGTTAATGATAGATCCCTCTTTTATTAACTTCTTTTATGTCATTGTGCAAATCTGTATCTCCCACTGACTCTGTTTGGCTGAACTGTGCGTTTATATAATGTTTCATTCTGTACTGGCAATTCTTGGAGAACGTGGGATGCAAATCCTGCATTACAGTAACAAAGCTGGGCTTTGGTAGACCAACCCAGAAATCTGTATTCACCTTTGCTGCCCTTTCTATGCAGCATATCATACAGCATGTTGAAATACACCACTTCAGAACATTATGTTAACACAGAAAATTATTTTCTTTCTTAATGTTTTTTTATCATGGTATGGTTTCAGGGAGATAACATTATCAAAGAATAAAGTTGAGATTTTGTTTATTTTTACAAGACTGAACTGATGTAAAAGCAAAGGTAAAAATAAAACCAGTTTTGCAGGATCTTCAGAAGTCATAAATACTACTGAACTCACCATAAGCTGCACATGGTCAGCACATTACAAAATCAAGCTATTGCTTGTTGTCTATACAAAATAAACACAGCATACTGGCTGCTTATGTTATGAAGAAAAAAAAAAAAGTAGTTTTAGTTTTAATAAAACTGTGTTTCTTTGACTACAGAGCTTCCAGTTTTGTACTGATGGGGGAGAAAAGGCAGAAAAATCCATTATACTTGAGGGATAAGTTGAAGCTAGCCAGTTTTTACACCAACCTTTTCCCTTGAAAAAGTCAGATCTGTATGTGCATAGCACAGTGATTTTGTTTAATAACTAACTAAATAAATAAGGAGGAAGGGAAGCTTAAGTTAAATATAAAAGTGAAAAAACAGTTCCTAAGGGATACCTATATATCTGACAGTAATTCAAATTCCCTGACTTTTAAAAAATTCCCAAACCTTTCAACTGAATGTGTATATATTATGATCTTCTTATCTAGTTGATATTTTATCTCCAGTTTTTCATTTAACTGAGAATCAAAAGTAACCTAAATTGCAAAAGCATTTCTTTCTATTCTTTAGGGGGCACTGCGGCGTCCTAATCATATTTAAATTTGATTGTTTTCTAGCTCATGTCTTAAAAGAAGCTTTTGCCTGCACGGATTATTTACCTTAATGCATAATCCTGAATGCAATTTCTCTTGTTGTTTTTTTCTGTAGGATTGTGGAAAAGGGTTACTACAGTGAACGAGATGCTGCTGATGCTGTTAAACAAATCCTGGAGGCGGTTGCTGTGAGTATTATCTAACATTATATACTTAACACCTCATCTTTCACCTATAGTGGCTCAGTAAATACTTACATGTTAAAGAAGTAGAGTTTGATGGACACAGTCCACACAAGTTCCCTCCTATAATCAAGTTTGTATATATATTTTTTTAAGGTCAAGAAGTTACTTTGCATGGCAGGCAGCAATACATTTAATGCTCTAAGTCATCTGTTAGAGTGGAGTGCATGTCCAGTCTCAGAAACTTGTAGAGTTCTGCACTGATCATTTTAGCCCCAAAAGCAATTTGAAATCACTGGCATTGACGTAATCTCTCATTCATTTTTTTGTGGAGTATGACCCAGTAATTTATTTAGAACCTTAAACAAAAGAGGGTGCATTACTTTTGCTCTCAACTTAAAAGGATAATAGATAATAGATTGGCTGAACGTGTTAGCTGGTGCAAAAAGTAACAAGAATTTGAGTCAGAGAGTCCTGCAGAATGTTGCCATGAAAATAGTTAAGCTTCATTTGCAGTTGTTGCCTGAAGGTGACCCATCACAGTTTTTGCCACTATGCAGAAGTATTTATATAAACAAGACTGATTGCAAGGAAGTGTGGACTACTGATAAAGTGGATAGTGTAGGTTACAACATACCTAACCAAAAATCGATTCTCATTGCCCTTCAAATTGTGCATACATACACAAAATTACAGTAATATTGAGAGAGATCAGAATAAAGTTTGGTGCCAGTAGTTTGTGCAGTTCCTAATGTACCTTCTTCCTCCATATTCTGTGAGGTTTTCAAACATTTGAATTTTTGTACAACTGTTTCACATTCTGTCACTTAGAGAAAAGTATAAAGATTTTTGAGACGAGAAGATGAAAGGCTTCTAATGGCTACACACACTATTTCTGTACATTATCTATCCTCAGTCACTTGTAGCTTTTCCATCTGATTTCACACCAGATCTTCACCAACCAGCAATCAGATGCTGGGAAAGTACGTAAGAAATTAATTTGTCAAATGTCCAGTCTATATGCTAGCACTGATCACCTCCAGAACAGAAGAGAGGGAACATGTTGGGCAAGAAAAAAAAAAACAGATAAGTTGGGACACTCAGAATGTTTCAGAGAAATAGTAATATAGAGGCAATTTTACCTCGTGAAACTAAGATGTTAGCAAGGCCTGAGGAGAGATAGGTGCTAAAAATTTTGCTTTCTGCTCTGTCTGGCAGTCTGACCTCAGAGTAAGCGGAAGATATTTCGTTTTTTATCCAGTGGCACTGAGTGGTTGTCTGCAGCAGGTGTTTGGGGTGAAGCAGCCACATAGCGGAAAGACTGCAAAGATCTTGGAGCAGACACAAGTGCTCAGAGGTGTGCAAATGGCGCAGATGAGACGTGACTGACTTTGGGTGCATTTCCATACTGTCAGACTTTTCAAACAAAAATCAGCTTTTGACCACGTTGAAAAAAGAGAAGTCAACCTGGAGGGCTCTTTTGCAGGATGGTGGTAATGAGGCAGGATCTGTACAGATCATCCACAGAGATGCAGTCTTGAAAGAGCTGTCCTCAGGAAAGGACTGGTCGTGATGATTGTTCTCTGTGGAAGGTACCTAGAGATGACGAAGAGTTAATGTGGTTACAGCAGCAATGAAATTATTGAGAAGGATCAAGCAAACATGGGCATATTTATCTGGGATGGTAACAAAATACTCCATTGTGAAAAACTCCTATAAATCACGGTTAGGTATGATTTGTAAGCCTGTTCACACTAAGATGTGAAGCTGGTGTGTACTGCAGTAACCAGGCATACTGCAAAAATATCGTGTTCACTTCGTGCTACTTTCTAAACGATCTGATGCTTACTGAGTCACTCTCAGCCAAAGCAATCTGAATTATGTATTTAAGTTTAGTGCACAGCATAATGCATTTATATAAACTTCTTAAGATTGAGTCAAATTATTATTTTATGACCAATTTTTTCTTTCAATCAAAGTGCCCCAGTTAAGATTGTTCTACATTATTTATCATTCTTTTGCAAAAATGATGAGTAAGCTTTGCTGAAAGATGTTTCAGAAGATATTTCAGCTCTTTATTTTAAAAGCTAGGAACCAGATGAAGATCTTCTGCTTCTATGAGTTGTAATAGCTTTGTTGAAATCAATGGAACAGCAATGTACGAAAGCTAAAACGCTGACCTTTATGAGTATGCAATAATTTGGATTTTTTTACATCCTTGTGCTAGATCACTAGCTAGGATCGACTGTATTGACTTTTGCTCTTACAGCTGGCACTCAACATCAAAGTCCAAGCTGGGAAAGCTGTGGAAGAGGCAGTTCCCAACTTGGGATCTTTGCAGCCAAACTGAAAAACTGCGGTAGATAGGAGCTGAAAACTTGACAGGATGGTGTGTGTCAGCAGAACGGGAGTTATTGTTAGAAAATGGAAAATACTGCTGCAGCAGAATCATCTTTCCAGAATAAAAGGAAATATATCCATAGATCGTTCTTAAAACCAAATAATTGTACAATCCCCTCAATAGACTATGCCAATGAATATACTTCTGGCACCAGGTAGGCATTTTGACCTTTGCAGTTTTTAGAAATTGCTCTTAGAAAGAGAAGCATTCATCCTTGCTTTCATGAACTTGAATCTGTCCTCACAATGGATCGTTGACATGAGAAGCAATTATGTCTTCATTTAGCAAAGGTTTTTTTTTTTTTAAATGCTTCCAAAGTATTTAATCAAAAGTATAAAGGGGGATTTGAAAAGCACCAGGGCGTTTTTGTTCAATTCCTTTTGAAATTATTAAACCAAGTGGACTAGTACTCTTAATGAAAAAAAAAAAAAAAAGAAATCCCATAAAGCTTCTAGGTATATCTGTTTCTTGTAATATCTGAGTAACTGTAAGCATAGCTCTAACTAGCTTACCAAGAATTACGCTAGCACTCCACTCAGAGTAGCACACAGAAAATGAATCTTAATCTTCCATGTCAAAAACCAACATAAATATATCAGACATCTGTCCTCCCGACAACAGAGAAAGTAAAACAACCAGTATTGTTCTGAAAACCACTGCATCAATTCTTCCCTTTTCCATGTTTTTTTATTTCTGCTGGGTACATCAAATCTCGTGTTCCTAGTCTGTGACTGTATTCGCCTGTAGTGGGAACAAATCACATTTTTTTCTCTCTTCCGCACCTTCCCCTTTTCCATCATTCTTCCATTGTTCTTCATGCTTCATTTGTAATATAAAAGGCTAGCATAAAACTTTGGCTCTTTTGCTGCACTGTTCAGAGCAGGTAGGGAGGTTTTGTTGCATCTCAGAACAGAGTGAATTTCATTCCTGAGAGAGGATGCATTTGAGGGCAGCCTCTCCTGGCACGTCATTGTCCTTTCTGTCCTTCTCAGAGGATCAGATTTACACAGTTTGGCTTTCTTGCATGCTTATTCTGGTAGCAGTTTTTCTGTTTTATAAAATTAACTAATTTCCACACACAGATGTCCTGAGGCCAGATCTTCGCTGCCTGACTTGCAGAATGAGTTATTGATATTATGGGGTTCAAATAACCCTTGAAATATTGGCCAGAAAAAATACATTTGCACACTTTTTCTCTTAAGATACATCTACTTTATAGCTGGTCAGATGTATGAAAATGACCCTGATTTTTTTAATTGTGTACTTTCAAATCTTATGTCACTAAAAATAAACCGTGTTCTTTCTTGCCTACTCTGTATTAGTGTCAAAGTGATAGGTTTCTGCTTGAGGGTTAAATTACTATTTTCATTATATTTAAATTTGAAATTAGTTTTAGCAGTTTACTTTTTGTTATTAGGGTAGTTACTAGTATGTCTTCTATATGTAGTTTTGAACTCATCCAGCAGATTCGAAGTTACTTTCACGTTTTATAACAGGTTGTTTTCTTATGACTGGCCATTATCTTGTCCAGATAGGAACATTTTCCTGAAGCTATATGTAGGACCCCCTCCGTTTTCATTTCTATTTTTTATTTCAGTTTTCTACCACTTCAAGCTTCATTTTATGCCTGCACTTCTATTCAGTTCCTTATCAGCTTAAATTCACAGGGAGCCCACTGAATTCTCAGCTGTGATTACAAAGGCAGGGCACTTGCAGTTTTGAGAGGGAGAATCTAGATTAAAGGTTTCTATTCATTTCAGTGAACTTTGATCTGTCCAGTAATGAGCTGTATGATAGTAGGTAAGAAACTACTGTGAATGTTCAGTTTGCAAGTATATTTAACAGACCCCGAGGCACTGGTGTGTTTAACAACTAGACCTTAAACCAAATGAGGTAATCAGGCTTTCAAAGACCGTCTGAGACCCAAGAGAATTTATTACAATATTTGGGCTTTTGACATTCAAAGAAAAGTGGACATTAGATTTTTTTTTTTTAAGTTTCCTTTTTTCTATACAATCGTTGAGCTAGTGCTTGCTGGAGATAGAGGCAACAAAAGGTTTTTAGTCTTAATCATCAGCTACAAGGTGAACTTAAACAGGGTGTAAACGTCACAGAATTCTGCAATTTTGAACAAGGCAACTGTGTTACATTATCAATATATACTTAACCCAGCCTAAAAAGGCACGCTATTAGGATCAATAAATGTGTTGAGACAAATAGGGAAGAAACCTGGGACTCAGTTCTGTAGAAAATGAGGTTAAATTCCACAAAAGAGAATGGCAGGGCTGCCTGAGTGTTATAACACACGATAAAGACCTGTGTAAAATAGTAACAAAATATGGGAATACTGCATGTAAGAGGAGGAATCTTATGCATGATTATAGATAATGGAGAACATTGACTTCCTCTCCTTAGAATACCCATTCCCTGATGAATCCTGTGTGTTTTCCATTCTCCCTCCAGCAGCAGGGAGTGGTTTTCTGAGGCTGTTCCGGGCATAAGTATTGTTGAGGGTACAGTTAGGAAACAGCAGTTCTTCTGATCTGAAGCTACCAAAATGCAGCAATCTCTGCTTTTCCAGTGAGGGAGGGAGGGGAAATGTAAAATTTTGTCAGATTTTCAGAATGTTTGCTTGAAGTGGTATTCCAGGAACTTGCAGGTCTAGGCCAGATTCAGCGTGTTCATTGAGTATGCAGTTGTTAGTAAAAGGACCAATGCTTGATACTGTAAGATAGGAAGGAATTTGCTGTTCTGGTTGCAATTTTGTGCAAAGGATTATGATGTCATATTGTGTTCCGTGACAGCATGGTCTGCTTTTACCATTCTGCTTCTAACCCACCAACAAGAACAGGAGAAAAAGCACAGAGATTGTTGGTTTTCAGATTTTACACTTGCACTCTGGCATGCTCTTCATTTTGGGAAATTTGCATGGCAACATTTTGGAAGAAGAGGCAGATGAACACTGAGTTCAAAAGAGGCACAGCAGCTATCTCCAGTTAAAAACACCGTTTGCAATGTAGTTGGGGAAATGTATAATGAAGGGGCTTGTGTTTGTTCTCTTTTTCAGGAAAAAACCACAAAGGTTGTCAATATGCAGGAGAAGTTCCACATTACTTTTATGGTGTTTCACACAGGGAAAAACACAACACAGTAAACCTAGACACTGAATCATTTTTCTTTCATTGTGCTAATTCTTCAGCTATGTCCTGTCACTGAGGTGGTGTGGAGCACTGTTAGCCTTAAGCTTGCCTGGGAGGTAAGGGTTGCTCACAGAAGCTGAAGTTGACCCATCAGGGAGATGTGATGTCGATACCTATGTCCCTGAGCTTGGGAGTTCAGAGTAGTGAGTGCCGGTGGCCCAAGGTGTTCAAGAGCTGTCCTGTTCATTCTGATTTTCATAGTGAAGCAGAAAATGGATGAAACACAAACACGAAGTTCTTAGCATACCTTTTCCTTATAAGATTATCATTCATAATATCCTGGAAACTGACTGTGTGGATATATTATTTTGCCTAACAGATTTCTCCCTACCTATTTGTTGGTTTTGTTTGTTTTACACTTTGTCTTACAATGTGTTGGGTGGTTCTGCACTTCAGTCACATCAAATGGGCTGCAGGTGGAGAGCATGCAATGATTATGGAGTGACTTATGGTCACAAAAGGTTATGACTTGGGCTGTACTGGACACCCTTTCTCCTGACCAGTTTTTCTGTAACGTGATCTTCATCTTTGCCAGCTAGTTTGCTCTCAATTCAGCACCTGTGACTGGAAAACTCCTACCAACCTAAGTTTACCCAGTAGCAGTCTTTCCTCTCTGGTGTCCTGTCACCAAACCTTTTTCAGTGTGCTCCATAGCTGTCCATCTAGTCTCCTAAAACTGTGGTCCGTGAGGGAAGACCAGAACAATAGGTACAAAACTGTACATATTTCTGGGCTTCTTCACAACAGCTTTTAGTGTTAGCTGCTGGTATTTCAGATAATCCTTCTGTTCTCAGGAAGAGGACTGGGAGACAAAAGTCTTTGAATTTCCCTGGATGACACGAAAAGGAGTAGAACCTATTCCAAGTGGAACTGTCCTCCTTTGGTGTTCTGTCACCTTGGAGAGTAAGGCAAAACCAAACCAAAACAAAAGACCCTTTCTACCCTTTGTGACTGAGCAATATCTTCTCTTGGCTTGTTAAGAAGGATAAAGAGGAAAATACACTCTTCTGTGTGACCAGCCGTGTACTCAGCCTGGCTTGCGGGGATGGCTTACGGTGGCCATAGTGCTGACACTGCCAAGTGCTCTTCATCTAAGAAGAAATAGTAATTTCATTATACTGTTGACTCCTGTCATGTCCTGTTCAACGTAAATGCTAAGGTAAAGGCTTTTTGAAGTAGCATTCGAAGGTTAGGACTTATACTTGCTTTACAGTGTAGAGTAGTGATGCGGTGAAGAACTTGGTAGCTTTTGATCTTGGGAGTTCACAAGTGCTATGTAAACACCTATGTGCATTTGGACATGAGTTGGTTTTCATTTCGTGGTAGGGTAGTAACTTGTGAAGAAAAAGCAGCACATGGGTCCAGCAATCCATGATAGGTCTTCTCATGTTTTTTTCAGAGACATTTTCTGAAAGGTAATCATTTGGCCTTCTACGGTTTTGTTTCAGAAATCTACATGGGGACATGTGAAGAGATTTCTGTGTAACTTTGTTTTTATTAGTATTTGTTCCTTGTGAGCTTGTCATAAAGCTAATGCAACTACATAGAACTCAGTGGGTCAGTGGGTTTAATCGATCCCTAAATTTAAAAATTCCCATACATGTAGGGAGTCTTTTGGCATTTGTTCTATTTCAGGGGTTTTAGGGGCAAATGAATTTATATTAAACATAGCTGTAGGAAACTAACATTAAATTCAAATCACTGTATAGTCAAGTTCTGCTGTGTTTCTAAAAAACTTCTCTTAAAAAGCTAACTTTCAATTACTGTTAAGACAGTTCAATTTTTAGAAAACATTAAGGAATAATAAGACGTGGACACTACTGGACATATGCAGAGTTTGTTGCTATTAGCTAGATGCAAATCATTTTACTCAAGGGTGAAAGCGATGTTGACTGGAAAATTACAAAAACAAATTTTGGAATATTCCTACAGTATAGAACTGGGCAGTAGAAAATGAAGATAGTAGATCCAACCCTATAAAAGAATCTAGCAAGATCGCTAGTATCAGTTAAAAATTCTGGTTATTTCAGAAGTGTGACCTGATGTAATAAGGCATCCAACATTTTACAAGTCTCCTCCTTTTATTGACATATTTTACTGGTACTTTGCACCTTTTATTACAGACTGAGAGTCACCTTCATAATATTCAGCCATTGACATGGAAATACAGGAGAGTACTGAATTTTTAATTGTAAGAATTATGTTAGATGCCAAATATTTTGAAGGTGTTTAGATCAAGAGTTGAAGACGTACCACATAAACATTAACTGCAGCAGTGTTTGTACACTCATTCATAACATTTTGTTAGTTCCTGTAGCTGGTATCATCAGCTATGGTCACTTCTAGCAGCACAGAAACTTAAAGAAATTAGTTCTTCTAAATATCGTCTTTGCTTACAAATTGCTAATGTCAAAATTTTCACGTCAAGGACATCTGCATGGCTTGTGTCAGCAGGGCTTGCACAAAAGGTGCATATGAAGCTCTGCAGAGTTGTGCAGAAATCAGATATGTGCTTTGATCCATTTCCAGTTAAATGCCTGGCTGGAATTACATTTAAGTGGATAAGAGATTTACGTATGCACATGATACATAAGCATACCATACATAAATCTAGGAGTAATTTGAAAATTATACTGAGAACACCTACTTTTTATTCAAAAATTTGCTAAAATTGTTGTAAAGCTTGTAAAGTAGTTACAAATTGGGCTCTGTCGTCTGTTAAAGTATTTAAATTATTACTATTCTTTGATATTTTATTTTGCTTAATTAAAAGATACTTTGTTTTCTGAAAATAAAAAAGAATACATAGCTTAAATCTTTCTACATCTGTGACAAAATTATATATATTCATTATATTCTACTCAAGGTGACAGTAGTCGTAATGATTACTAACTATGCATATGACAGTTGTACTTCATGAGTTATAAAGAAATGCCTGGCCTGAAGATGGATATGTAAGTGGAGCAACTTTCAAAAACTCTCAAAGAAACATTTCTTTGTTACGCAAATTAACACAAGAAGTTTCACAACAGATACACTGATTGTGCTAACTGAATTAACAAATTTGGGATAATTGACAAGTATTCTGAGTTGCCTGTGAAGTCTTGTCCTGAAGGAAGATACAAGACAGTGACTAAACTGTATCCTGTTACAGGGACAGCTTGCTGCAAAGGGTTTTACAGCACACTTGAAGTCACAGGGAAGAAAACACAAATAATTCTAATTTTGTGACTTATGACCATTTATACTTATAAAATTATTATTCTATTTGTGTAGGCAAATCACAGCATGAAAAAAATACGGATGTTAGTCTTCACAATGAGAAGTTTAGACTGTCTGATGCGATTTTGTTTGTAGCCTCTTGAAATAGCGTGAATGTCCACTTTAATAGTGATTGCAGTAGAGAGGAGAATAAAGGCGTTCTAACAATATTTCTAAAAATGACTTCCATAAAAAATATGCCTCGTATGAATAATAAACGCTGTATATCAAGGCAGGGTGTCAGACAGAGAGGAGGAGTGAAATCTTTGAGACCTACAGCCTGTCCAGTGAGACCTTGAAAGGCTGGAGAGCTGGGGAGAGAATCATTGAATCGTAGAATCATAGAATCATTTCGATTGGAAGAGACCCTCAGGATCATCGAGTCAACCGTAATATAACTCTAGCACTGAACCATGTCCCTAAGAACCTAGTCTAAATGCCTTTTAAACACCTCCACTACTTCCCTGGGCAGCCTGTTCCAATGCCTGACAACCCTTTCTGTGAATACATTTTTCCTAGTATTCAATCTGAACCTCCCCTGGCACAACTTATGGCCATTTCCTCTTGTCCTATCACATGCTGCTTGTGGGAAGGGACCAACACCCTCCATGCTACAACCTCCTTGCAGGTAATTGTAGAGAGCAATAATGTCTCCCCTGAGCCCCCTTTTCTCCAAGCCAAACAGCCCCAGTTCCTTGAACCACTCCTCATCAGAACTGTGCTCCATGTCCTCCAGCTTCATCACCCTCCTCTGCGCTTTCTCTAGTACCTCAATGTCCTCCCTATGTTGAGGAGCCCAAGACTGAACACATTATTCAGGGTGAGGCCTCATGAATGCCGAGTACAGTGGCACAATCACTTCTCTAATCCTGCTGGCCACACTATTCCTGATACAAGCCAGGATGCTTTTGGCCTTTTTGGCCACCTGGGCACACTGCTGGCTCGTGCTCAGCTGGCTGTCAGTCAACACACCCAGATGCCTTTCCACCAGGCAGCTTTCCAGCCACTCTTCCCCCAGCCTGTAGCGCTGCCTGAGGTTGTTGTGACCCAAGTGCAGGACCCACCACTTGGCCTTGTTAAACCTCATACAATTGGCCTCAGCTCAACAATCCAGCCAGTCCCGATCCCTCTGTAGAACCTTCCTACCCTCCAGCAGATCAACACTCCCACCCAGTTTGCTGTCATCTGCAAACTTGCTGAGAGAGCACTCAATCCTCTCATCCAGATCATTGAAAGAGAGATTAAACAGAACTGGCCCCAATACTGACCCCTGGGGAACACCACTCGTGACCGGCCACCAATTGGATTTGGCTCCATTCAGCACAACTCTTTGGGCCTGGCCATCCAGCCAGTTCTTTATCCATTGCAGAGTACACCCGTCCAGGCCATGAGCTGCCAGCTTCTCCAGAAGAATACTATGGGATACAGTGTCACAGGCTTTTCTCAAATCTAAGTACTCAACATCCACAGCCTGTCCCTCACCTACTAGTTGGGTCATCTTTTCGTAGAAAGAGATCAGGTTGGTCAAACAGTACCTGCCTTCCACAAACACATGCTGACTGGGCCTGATCGCTTTTTGTATGTGCTGTTTGATGGCATTCAGCACGATCTGCTCCATGACCTTCCCCAGAACTGAGATCAGACTGACAGGTCTATAGTTCCCTGTATCCTTCTTCTGGCCCTTCTTGTAGGTGGGCATCATGTTAGCCAACTTCCAGTCAACTGGGACCTCCCCAGAACCTCGTGAAGTTCAACAAGGGCAAGTGTAGGGTCCTGCGCTGGGGAAGAATAACCTGAGGCACCAGTACAGGTTAGGGGTTGACCTGCTGGAAAGCAGCATTGTGGAGAAGGATGTGGGAGTCCTGGGGTCAACAATGTGCCCTTGTGGCCAAGAAGGCCAACAGTATCGTGGGTGCATTAGGAAAAGTGTGACCAGCAGGTCAAGGGAGGTTCTCCTCCCCCTCTACTGTGCCCTGCTGAGGCCTCATCTGGAGAACTGCATNGCCAGAGCACTGGAACAGGCTGCCCAGAGAGGCTGTGGAGTCTCCTTCTATGGAGACATTCAAAACCCACCTGATTGCATTCCTGTGCGATCTGCTCTAGGTGAACCTGCTCTAGCAGGTTGGACTAGATGATCTCCAGAGGTCCCTTCCAACCCTAACAATTCTGTGATTCTGTGAAATAAGGGAACAGTCTTTTTGTTTGCTTGCATATACCTTCTTATAATCACAGTCAGTGAAGGCAGACAGGACCGATGGCTGGAATGGTATCAAGGTTTGTTTTGCAGGCTGGTTATGTACATTATTCCCTTGAATCTGAACTGTGTGCATTGCCATCGACATGGCATACATCTTAATGACTGGTGGGGAGAAGTAACGATATTTGTCCTAAGGCATTGGTGTTGGGTTTATTTAATTAAGAAAATAATTGTAATTTGATATATTCCAGGCACAAAGTGTTTATTTCTTCAAAACTTTTTTGTGAGGCTTGAAGGTGAATCCTCTCAGAGAGGGGTAATTTAACACAACACATACAGAGAAGACTCCATGGAAGCTGGAAAATCATCTCAACCTTTCCCTCTATTTCGTGACAATATTTTAACATGGGCTTCTTGAGTGTCTTCGGGAGACCTGGCTATCACATGACTGTGAAGAACAAATAGGCAAGTAGGTAAACTGTCAAGTTATGTAGGAAACCTATTGAAGTGCAGCCACTGCCTCGGAGAGGAAGGCATTTGTGTCCTAAATGTGCAATTTCTGAAGGAATGTTCAGTAAAGGTTTCATACATAGGATAATCTGTTTAGAGGGGGAGAGCATTCTGAATTAGTAGATTCGTAATTTTGCTACCTTACATTCATTCATTCTTCTTGTTTATTGTAAACAGATTTAAAAGTAATTTTTCTTGTTCATGATATGTTCAAATTGTTGGAAGGGAAATAGAGTGGGTTTTATTGTCACACCAGCCTGATTTATCAGTACCTTGATTCAGATTTATTTTGTCAAAAACACTTCGGAGACCTGTTTTAAGCTGAGTGCAAAGCTCTTTTTTGCAGCACAGAGAAAAGATTTGCAGTCAAAACAGTCTGGGAATGCTACCATCAGCAATAAGGAAATGAGGGCATTGTATTTGCTATTATCTCTAATAGAGGAAATGGAACAAGCGTTAATGATCATGCTGCAGATTTACTGTATTACAGTTAATGCCCAGTGCAGCAAAAAGTCAGGGTCATATTTGCTGAGTTGTTATCATCTTAAATTATGCTTTCATATAAGTAAGAGGTCTCTCTCATTTTGGAACCACGTTACTACAGTATTCATTTTGAAAAATATTTCAAAATAGCAATGAAAGTGATTAATTAGCTCTTGTTTTAACTTACAATACACCACAAAAGCATTACCAAATGGTGCTGGTTTTGAGGCAGTGCCTGCAGTTGATTCTTATTCCGAGAAACTGACACTTACGGGGAGGTTGTTGTCTAAGAACTGGTTAAGGACTTGAGGATTCAACCTTTTCCCAGTTCATTTCAGGCAGATGGGCGGTTTGCCTGGACCTTCGTTTGTTAGATGGGTTGTTGGAAACATCGTGTGAGGAGAATGCTGACACAATCCAAAGGCTGTGTCTCTGTGCCTGATTAGCTGATCTTCGGGGCATCGTTTGTCAATGGTCTGGCCATCCCCTTCAGAGAGGGAACAGCCTGGCATGAGAAACAAGCTCTGTGCTGATGCTGGGCATGAGGCTGCATCTTGACTTTAGACAGCCGCCTGTGTCTCTTCTGCATGTTACCGAGCATACTCTTAGCAATTAATGTAGTACAAGTAAAGGGAAAAGACTGGCTTTTTCTCAGACTTTAGCCTGCTAGTACTCCTGTATTATTATATTTTTTATTGCACATATTGTGGAAGCTGTCATGCGGGGACATGGCATGCAACCATCTGTCCTTAAGGAACGTGGATAGTGTACAGTCTGTATCTACATGTCACTGTAGGAGCCTGGCAGGACTCTGAAGGCTGGAGAAGCTCCTAAAGCATCCTGGGAGCCTCACATACTGTGTAAAAACAATAAAAAACTGGCAATTGGATGCTACGGAAAGGGTCGAGAAGGATTCATGGCAGTTCCCAATGGAGGCTGATGAGGTCTTAACTCAGAAATTGCCCAAGGAGAAATATCAGAATAGGAAAGCACCCAGCTGTGTGTTAATAGATAGATGAGAAATGTTAACTGGCACTGCAGGAGTGTCACCTGTAACTACTGCTGTTCGTGCAAACCGTGCAACCTTGATAAAAGTGATAGCAGCGTGGACAGATATTACATTATTTTCTAAGGGCTAAAAGGCATCTAGTTAATTGTTACGTTCAATTCCCTAAAACTTTTCTAAGGATTGAGGTACCACAGAGGGATTTAATGACTTCTAGAGAAATCAATGTGGTGACAAGGACCTGAATGCACCTGTCCCCTGCGCAGACACCAGCCGGAGGACAGGAGCAGGCCCAGTCCCTACAGTATGCTACCAGGCACAAAATTGCTTCCCCAGGGAACCGGCACAGAGTAGCAGCACCTTTGCAGAATTTACTGCTTTATCCTTGGGAAGACCTGCTGAAGCATAAGGAAGCCCCTTTCTTCAGCTCGCCCCATCCACATGGCTGTTCTTCTGTCTCCCAAGCCTGCCATGCCTGCAAACCTAAGCGAGGACAGGCTTGTCTCCCTGTGTCTTGCTGTTCCTGCCTCAGTAATCATGGTGAGGATAAAAAGAGATTGATTGATTGTTCAGAAGTAAATTGCAAGTGAACCTGTGAAATGAAAGACATTTGCAAAAAAATTGCTCAATAGAACTATTATAGCCTTGTGCAATTTTACTCTTCAATTTCATAGTACTGGACTGACTAGATAGCAGGCTGTCAGCAAAATGGCTATTTACAAAATTACATTTTTTCATGAGGTAATATGGAAACTTACCCAACTCTCCATGTCTGTCATTTGAAGAAATGCTAAGAGAAATTCTGCTGTCTTCAGGGGAGACTCCTGGCTTGCCAAGGGGGTAGCATGATCTAAGATGGACTCACACCAGTCACTCTTAAACAGGCCGTGTAATAATTTATCCGTCATTGTTTCAGATAAGTGGCTCCATTTCTGTGGCCCTGACAGCATGAGCGAAGCAGGATTCCTTACTTATTACCTCAGGATTCCTTACTGTTCCCCTGAAATGCCAGCAACTGTAGACATTTTAGAACTCGTAATGAATCTGGTTTGCTCCTTCTTAGTTTACTCTTTCCTGATACTTTTTATGTCTCTGTGTAACTGGTTCTCATACTAGTTTGCTGGCCTGTGCAAGTTGCTTTCTGAATTGTTTTACCTCCATTTTTAATGTTTCTCAATAACGATCAACAAAAACAAGGAGTATCTAGGCTTTAAATTACACACCTACCTTCTTTTCAGTTCAGGTTTTCACAGGTTCCTGTGTCTGATGATCGAGACTCTGGCAGAGGTGAATATTGCTGCTGATGTTTTCAGGAATCAATGCCACTTCACACTTATCACATAGTGCACAGCCACTGGTATTTCGATTTCTGGGCACTGAGGAATTTGATTCCTTGGTGAAGAGTGCTGGATGTGAGGGGTTTGGTGGATTTTCTGACACAAGTTCTTACACAATAGTAATGACGGGCAGGTGATGGAGTGTAAACAAACAGTACATTTCATTATTGGAATGTGCTTTTTCAAATACCTTGCTGAGCTGAGTCCATCTGATAAGCAGCAATAGCAGAAAATCAGTATGCTGTCAGTTAGGAAATAAACATACACGTCTTTTTTTTGCTTGGGTTTTAAAATTATTTTGTGGTGCTGTTGTGGTTTCCAAAATCTGTAGAGTATTATCATCCTACATAATTATTATCGTACTTTATGGTAATAAAATATGGTAATTCTGGATTTTACTTTAGTGTGCAATATTTAGTAACTGTAGAGCTAGGTACTATACACTCTCAGTCAGTCCTTTTTCTTGCACCTGATTGTGCCTACTTCACTGACATTCTTGTATCTTTCTATGTGACACATGGATGCATGATTTTATGTTGCTATAAAGAACTTTGAAAGGTGTGCAATAAAAATCTCTCAGTTTTAAAGCCTTAAAGTTATGTCCTTCATTTAAAAATCAAGATTTAATATAAAACTCTGTTACGATGTGATAAGGTGTATTTTGGAACATTATTGCTAGCAAAAAATTCAGCATGTTTTCCTGTGCAGATACAACACCCTAGAATAAGCTCACATGTGTGATTGTCTGGAAGGATGGATAATTGAACGAACTCACAAACTAGAAACTTAACCGCTCCACCTCTCTCATAAATAAGAGTTCTCTCTTCCTGCAAGCGTGCTTCATTGAAGTGATTTGAGCACCACATGAGTATGCATGTGTATATACTGAAGGTGCGTTTTGTAGTCTTTGTCTTGGTGACAGGACTAGAAAGATCCCTTTTCTCTTCCTAGCTGCTTAATCTTTTTGAAACCTAGGGAGGGAGATGGTTGGTAAAGTCTCAAAGGTGTTAGTTTCCTGTAAAATGTAGTTGAAATTGATCAATTGTCTGAGAGGGAGCAGACAGACTCCTAACATCTCCTTCCTCAAAAAATAAAGGCTGGAAGACATAAATATGATGCTGCTAATGTCCTGAAGAGCAGATCTGTGAAAACAGGGTTTCTCTCTCTTACTATCTTCATCCCAATCCTTGTTTTTGCTTCTGAGATCATCCCTCAAAATTAATTTCTCATTGGAAATCCAGAGATGGGAGGATCAACAAGCAGACAAGTGCCGATTCACTGCTGCAGGCAGCCAAAGCACCACAGCTCCCTGCCTGATGGCAACTGATGCTCGCTTAGTGTTGAGACACGGACGTCCCCTCGAGAGGTGCTTCCACCGCTCAGCTGCTGCTTCTGCTTCAAGTTCACAGGGTCCTGCCACCACCGTGCAGCAGCAGATGGAGGTTCCTGTCCTTTCCCTGCGGGTGCAGGTGCTGGTGCAGATGTGCACGGCTGGGGTCTGCCAGCATCTTTATTTTCTCTGCAGGAATTGCTGGAGGGGCAATGCCCCTCCGTGCTGGATACTTTCCCCAAATGCCATTCTCCAAATGAGCCAGCACACTGATGCCTTGTACTCTATACCCAGTCTTGGGTTTTTGCAGAGGACGGAAGACAAGCAGGACAGACTGCTATAGCTCATGTGAGTCTTAGCTCATAGTCCAGCAGCTAAAATTATTTCTGTTATGGTGAACCACCTTGGGTGTTGCAGCATAGCAGGCTGCTTTCAGTGCATCTGTAATGAATGCCACACGTATGCCATTCAAACGCAGCAAACATCAGCAGCTACATTCACATAAGAGAAAGAAAAAGGGCTGCAGTTCCATCTAACGGCACAGCGTAACCCGTCATGCTGCTTGTAACCATCTGGGACAGCACATGTCAGTCATGAGGGATCCATTTACCATTGCTTATTCCCTTGTTTGAATGTGAGGATTTGGTGGCAAAACTGATGAGGGAGAAATGTAAAAGAGAGCTCTGTCTTCTCCATTATGAAATACAATCAAAACAGTGGGCAAAGATTCAGTGTCCATTCAGAAAGTGATGTCTTGGCAGTATTTATTTTGTAAATTATGGATTCTGCTGTTCACTGGTATATCAAACAGGTGAATGTAAGCCAAGTTTTATTGGTGAGAACAGCATAGTTTTAGACAAAGCACTCTGAACAAATATGAGATGATCTCATTATTTTAAAGGATTTATCTGGTTTTCTGTGCAAGCATGACTCCCTGCCATAACTTTGTATGTGTGGCTGTCTAGAAGGAAACCTGTCAAAAGAAACTGGTAAATCCACAAATAAAATCAAAAGCTTTAGTCTGTCGTAGGCTCAGAATTTTCTAATCAGGAAGTGTGAAGAACCATCTGCTGATGTGCAGAGAAGCCAACTCAAAGACAAACTCTTATAATTTTTTTCTTTAAATACCCATGTGGTAAATGCAACTTGCAGCAAGGATCAGCTCTGGTATGTCAATTTTGAATATAAAATAACTATTTCCAGCCCTGCATGTTTTTGCATTGGCTTCCATGTGAGACTGCCACAGTCCTGTGCTGAGTCATCACAAGTGGTAGCAGTGGAGGTGTTCAAGCTGCAACCTCCCTAAGCTGAATTTCAAAGTAGGGGTTTTCAGAGGATGCCCTGTTTAGCCAGAATGCAGACCTGCTTCCTTTTCAGACTTGCTGCCTTTTCTCCATCTCTGCTCATGCTCTGGAGGAAACAGCAGACCGAAGCAGGTATGTATCTGAGCAGACCCTTGAGTGTCTGTTTCAGGAACGAATGGAAGATGCGTTTTAGTGAGACGAAGAAATGTGGAAATAGCTTAATAAAGGTATTTTCCAAACCATCAAGTTGGGTACACACAAGAGTGATGTAGTTGGGTTAATATTGCTGCAAGAGCATTTGTTGAGAAATAGCTATTGAAATAGCCAGTAAAACATGTCTCTTTTGGGGTCTTTATAAGCTCTGTTACAGGTAATCTAAGTTAAGGACCACATGTTGGGGCTGTTTGCTAGTGTCCCTGTCAAGCAGGATGGTGCTTTAAGGATGCTCTGTGACTCACGTCACATATCAGGCTTTGGAGTTGAGAGGCAGCAGCGTGGCTTTGGCGGGCTGGTCTCTGCTCCTGGCGTCCCCACCACCACACAGGTGTGCAAGACATACCCTGTGGGCTACGTGGCTTCCCATGCTCCAGCCTGCTGACGGCTTCCCCACGAAACAAATGCCAGAGCCAGCTGGGTTTAGATGGGTTTAGATTTCTGACTCAGGTAATTCTGTCTTCCCCCGTTAGCCTTTGACCTGTGAAAGCGAAGATTCATTAAGTGCTACCACCCTTCAAGTCTGATATACTCAGTGTGATGTAGTTAAACTGTTACACAGAATGGGCATGTGGCTTTTTAAAAGTAAAATATTCCTCTCTAACCATGTTGCATTTTACTTACTTCGGGGAGGATTTGTTTGTTTGTTTTCTGTTACGAACTTTTCTTTTTATTGTTTCTTAGAATTGTTTTTTTTCTGCATGAAATACAGACCAATGTATCTAAATGGTGAAAAATCATGGACTGGTTCACAGTGTTCTGTCAGTTTTCAATTTGATTGATATGTTGGGTTTTACCTGGGCAAGGAAAATTCCGTTCTTTAATATGGTAGAGCACAGCTGAGGAAAAAAGAAAAAAAAAAGAAATAATTCCCTGGACTATTGTTTTCAAACACTAACCTCAGAGAGCTGGAGTTTGTTTCAGAGCTGTGTCCAATATGTTGCTTGTCTGGCAAGAGTCTTTGGCTGAAACGCTTTCATGCAACTATGGAAATGTAAAAAGAAATGGCACAGTCAGAATAAGGTAGCTCTTTATGCTTCCCTGCTGGTCCTTCCATCAGCAATCGTCAGAACAAAAGCTTTCTTCGTAGCCCTTCACCAAAGTTCGGCTAAAATCGTCCCTGACACAGCCCCTTCCGAAAGTCTCATCGGCAGCCAGAGGCAATGAGAAGAACCTGTCAGCCCTTGAGATGTGAGACCCTTAAGACCCCGAAGTGCCCACAAAAGCTTGGTCGTGAAAACTGGTGCACGGAGCATGCACAGGAGCATGGCCTTGGCAGCAGGGACTGCAGACATGTTTGTCACTGGCCTTCTGGACTGTGTTTCTTGTTCTGTTAACGTTGCAGCCCTCAGGGGAGTGCACGTTTTTTTTTTTCTGATCAGACAAAGCAGTTTGTATTTTATCAATATTCTGAGCTCTGAATGGCACATGGAGAAGGAGGCTATCTACCGGGACAAGGAGATACAATCCTTCACGAATATGCTTGGGCATATCAGAGACTACATGGACCTTCTCTGCCATTCCTCCTGTAATCCTGAGGAGGGGACAGCTGCATTCGTGCTTTTGGGTTGATCAATGAATGCAAAAAAATGCAGGATGGGAGGCCATAAGTACTCTCCAGTTCCTAAAAGTCTGGACCCTTCCTTACACAGTCCAGCATGCCAGCAGGGAACTACAAAGAAACGCGCATCTAAAATGTTGGGAGATCCAAGTCCCAGCTCTGAGCCCCTCTCTGGATGCAATGTTTTCTACCGAAACAGAACTGAATCTAGCTTTATACCTGTTGTCCTTCCCTTCCACTGCAAGTATAGGCCCTTAAAGCTATTTAGATTTGCAGTAGGAATAACTGCATGAGATTTGAGAATAAGCTGTAGCACCTTACGTACTGTATTTGTCTTCAGCTGATAACCTTTTTGATTTCCTTATATTTTTATACTTAAATGTGTAATATTTGTTTGAAAGTAGCGAAGAAGTATACAAAAGTGTGGATTGTGCTTCTGAGAAGCTTTTAGACTACTCTTCTTTCTGTGATGTTTGACAGTGCAGGTGATTGTACTTAACATGTCATGAGAATTAGCTTCAGGGACTGCTGTTCCTGTAATAACACAGACATATGGGATCTTATAGTCAGAACGGCTGGTTGATTTTCATTGTGTGGTTTCACTAAATAGTGATTTACTAATGTACAGTGACCAGAGGTTAACATGCGATGAGATAGCTCTGAAATCCTCTCTGGTTTTCTTCACATCTGACCCAGAAAAATACCACTCTTCATCACTGATCACTTATGGGGAAGGTAATGTTTTTCAAAGTGGAAGATATTATGACTTTCTTTACTGATTTGCATGTTTTTTGTCCAGTGTCAAGAGGTTCAATCCCTAGTTGCCTTCTGGCCCTAGTAATGTTTGCTTTGAAACAAGAGCTGGTATCCCTGTTGCAGTGGATAGGAAAGAAGCTCCAGTAAGTCAAGTGTTACAGGCATTGCAGCTCCCATCTCTACCCTTGGCTGTTATTCGGCCACAAGAAAAGGCTCCAGTTTTCTCATCCTCACTGCTGAGTATCATTTAGGTCTCAAGTTCAAATCACAGAAGCTTTAAAGAGGCTGTCTCTTTAAAGAAAGATGTAGGTAGGATAGGCATTGCTTTTAGGCAGGAAGGAGTTTGTGAGCGCCACCGCACTTCTGTGCGTGAGTGTCATTGACCATACAACCATGGCCTGAGCAAGGTGAGGATATTTTCAGGGCACTCTGAAAGGATTCTCTGCCATTGGGACCTTTCATTGGGGCAGACAGCTCTGATGGCCACTTTATGGGCAGAGTCCGTCTTACATGTGATGAAGTCGTGGTATTTAGAGATAACTGTTGCAGTATATTTGTGAAGGAATGTGCTTTAACCACATGGAAATGCAGTTTGAACTTGACCACGCTTCCTTGTAATCTAGTGTAGGTTTTCTTTTGTTGAATTTCCCTGGCATTTTGTGTTAATTTTATTTTTTTTTAAGTGGGGGAACGTTGCTAAAAAATACCCCAGTGTTCCTTCTAATAGCTAATGTGTTTATTTTAATAGGTAGATTAATTTAGGTGCTGATTTTGTTGATAACACTAGTGGGCTGGTTCTATTTCTTAGGCATCGACACTGACTTAGAGTATACAGGACTTAGGTTTTGATTAACTTAGAAAATTGTTTACTGTGATTTATTAATATAGCTGCATTTTTGTATTTCAAATAAGTCTTCCCAGACCAAAGCATTCTGCGTGTTAAATAAATGCGGCCTACTGAAATACAATATTAGAAATAAATTTAATTGTCATAGAATTGTAGAATTCTAGAATACCAGATTGAAAGGGATGTCAAGGATCATCTGGTCCAACATTTCTTGGCAAAAGCACAGTCTAGACAAGATGGCCCAGCACTCTGTCCAGCTGAATCTTAAAAGCATCCGATGTTGTGAAATCCACCACTTCCCTGGGGAGGCTGTTCCAATGGCTGGTTGTTCTCATCCTGAAAAATTTCCCTCTTGTGTCCAATTGAAATCTCCCCGGGAGGAACTTGTACCCATTACCTCTCTTCTTTTCCACATGACTCCTTTTAAGAAGGGAGTCTCCATCTGCTCTGTAGCCACCCTTTAAGTACTGGAACAAGGTGCTGAGGTCTCCCCTAAGCCTTCTCTTCTCAAGGCTGAACAAGACCAGTTCTCTCAGCCTTTCCTCATTTGGCAGCTTCCCAGTCCTTTGATCGTCTTTGTGACCCTTCTCTGGACCCTCTCCAGCCTGCCCACGTATTTTTTTGCATAGCAGGGACCAAAACTGAACTCAATGTTCCAGGTGTGGCCGACAAGTGTTGAGTAGAGCTGCATAATGACTTCTTTGTCTCTGCTGCTGATGGCCTTGCTAATGCTGCCCAAGCATCGCCTTGGCCTTCTTTGCTGCAGCAACAAACTGTTCACCTGTATTGAGCTTCTTGTCCACCAGGACCCCCAGGTCCCTTTCCACAGAGCTGCTCCCCAGCCAGGTAGATCCCAGCCTGTGCTGCACTCCTGGATTGTGTTTTCCAGGTGCAAGATGTTACGCTTGTCCTTGTTGAACTTCATAAGGTTCTTGTTAGCCCATTCTTCCAACCTATCCAGGGCTTCCTGCAGGGTGGCTCTCCCTTCCAAAGTGTCCACTTCCCTGCCTAGTGTGGTGTCATCAGCAAACTTCGTCAGAGTACGCTTGATCCCATCATCTAGATTACTTCTGAAGATATTAAACAGCATTGGACCCAATATATGTCCCTGGGGGGCCCCGCTTTGTGACAGGCTACTGGTTATTAAAATGTTGTTTATATGGCATTTGACCAAGCTTCCTTACCCTACTTCAACATAAAGAAGAAAAGACTGTGTTGGAAAATGAGTGTGCGGTGAGATGTGACATGGGACAACTGGAAGAAACCCAGCATCAAGTCTGGCTAAAAAGGGCTGAGGCCGTGCTGGGTTAAGTGGAGCCCTTTCTGAGCCTGGCGAGTATAGCCCTCCACAAGAAGGGTGTGCATGCCAGGCAGCTTGTTGCAGAAGTGTGGTGTCACCAAGCGGCTGCTCTGCAGTGTCCTGCTGCCCACTTCTGTGTCTCTCTGGGGTTGAATTTGCCGCCTCCAAGTACTGAGAGTAGTAGCCATGCATGCTGCCTTGCCTGAGTCAGGGAGGGTTGCTTGGAGCTTCAGCTGTGCCGTGGTGGTTAATATAAAAGAGTGAAAGAAATCTTCAAACTTTCGTTATACCAGGTTGAAAATAAAAGAAAAAAAAAACCTCGCAATGCTGATGATGCACTCCATGTTGTTAGTGGATATAAATCTTGTTTTGGCCATGACTGGTAGAATTAAAGGCATTTGTTGACCACAGGCTGTGTGAACTTCTGTCTCCTCTTCATGTAGTGAAGGTTACAAGAGGGAGTATCTTAAAAGGCTGTGTAATAGTAGAAGTGAATGTTAGTTTGAATTCTTCTAATGTGTTTCTGCCTTCAACCACCATTGCGACAGCAATTTTTTATCCAGGATTTGTCTTGAGAATACAGTATTCTTAAAGCAAAGGAAATGATGCTTTCAGATATGGCTGGAAAAAAATAAATACAAATGGCCTGCAGCCATTTACCAAAAAAAAAAAAAATTCTTCCTGACTGCTAAAATTAAAGCCTCTTTTAGTACTTCAGCTTTTTTTTAGTATTTTACTTTTGGCATATCTCCTGAAAATAAGTAGCTTATCTTGAGGAAAGGACTGAGATGTCACAGATTCGCATATTTTAATGTGCATTATACAGAGAAGTGTATTCAGTCTTTAAGATGTAATATGTATAACCTCAGGTGTTGTATGCTGATAGGCTTTGACTGAAGCAAGTAGAGCTGTCTCAAAGATGGAAACCCTTTAGACTACAGATTTCAGGTACTGTCCTGAATTTTAGAATACTTTAGTTTTGCCTAGAGTTTTCCTAAAATTACATTTTTTCATAGGGCTTTTATTAACTCATTGTGGCATACTTAGTTCACAGTGGGTAATCATACCTCCGGAATCAATCCCTCTCAATTTCATGAAGAGTTGTGCAAAGGGAAGGAAGGTGCTCTGGATGGGGAAATACAAACCTATATGCCCTCTCACACTAAAACACAATACTTTCCTGTGTTATTCAGCATTTTGCTCCTGAATTCCTGTTGGAAACCTATTCTCATCCCAGTGATTAGGGAACAGCTGAGGGTTTTCATTCCTCCTTTCATCTCGTCCATTCTAGATGTTTACCAGCTGTCATGAGAAACAGAAGTTGTTTCCCCTCCAAGCTTACTACTTTTGCTAAGTTAAATAAGCCCATATGTTTAACCTTGGCTCATAAGGACATGGGCTTCAGGGTTGATAGATTTCTTACTGGGAGATCTGAACCTGATTTTAACTATTATGGGAGAACTCCAATCTCAGATACCATGGCAGGCACCCATGTTCAAGGTAAAATCTTTCAAAATGGAACAAAGTCTCCTGATCACTCAGCTAGACCTTATCTTTACACATATCCCCTCATAAATTTAAAATAATACATCCCACTTATTTTTTTTTCCTTGGCAAAATGAGAATGTTCATGTTCTCCAAAAATCTGTGCTTGTTCTTCAGTCCAGAAGAATCTCAATATATACATTTGGTGTTATAGCATATGGTAGCACAGCCGTCAGCCTGTTTTGACATCTGGTCTAATGACCCTTGTGCAACAGCACCTCTCTCTGTGGAAATACCTCCCTTGCTACGTCCAAGGACTGCATTTATATGTTGCAAAAATGGCATCACACTAGGAGTTCATCTTGTACATCTAGAATATACATCTTGAGGTGTATAAATACACCTAAGTCTTTCTCCTTCTCTTGCATTTCTAGCTGATGACTCCCCATCTGTGTGCTTGGCAACATTATACAGATGTCCCGTAACAGGAATGATTGCTACCCTTGAGAGAAGTTGGTATTTTGCAGACCTCTGTGGACCTGCCGATACTGAGTGCTGTTCATCTCTTGCAGTCACATGAAACTGTTTATCTTTGGTATGTGGGCAAAGCGGCAGAGCTGTGTGTATTACAGCATGCGCTGCCAGGATGCTGAAAGATGCAAAGGTGGATGGGAGCCGGTGCTTAATACAGATCTTGTTGAGGGTATCTGGGTAAGGGAAGCAGTGCAAGGGGGTGTGAGAGACCTGAGCAGAAAGAAGTGGAGACACTGAAACAAAGAGTCAGTGTCCTAGCAGATAAGAGGGGCAGGCCCCCAAGCAAACAAGAAAATGCAAGTGGCTTGTCTATTTAGCCCTGTGGGATGAAGAACAGGAGAGAAAAGAAAAAAAGGTACTTGGAAACCAGTTTAATAAAACAAACAAACAAACAAAAACCCCAGCAACAGAAGCAGAGATGGATTATAGGCAATCTATAGGATGATGCAAAAGTAATTGCGGTTCTGGACCATGAATTTTGAATCATTATAATTAGGCTCAAGCACATCTTTATTCATCAAAATGGGAACCATTACAGTCAATACGTTTTTGCCAATGAGAAATAAGTTTGTTTATTCCTGTCGTGTAAAAATCTGTGCTTTAGGATTCAGCGAACTCTTGGAAAGCAGTTTCTGCATCCTGCTGGTTGTGGAAGCGTTTTCGCTGCAAAAAGTTGTTGGGATGTTTGAAGAAGTATTAGTCAGTTTGCGAGAGGTCAGGTGAATATGACGGAAAGCAAAACTTCATAGCACAATTTGTTTAACCTTTGAAGCGTTGATTGTGCAACATGCGGTCAGGCCCTTTCTGTTGTCCAATGCCAGATGCAGGCATTGTAGTTTTTGGTGCATCTCATTGATTAGCTGAGCATACCTCTCAGATGTAATGGTTTCACCAAGATTCAGAAAGCTGTACTGGATCAGACCAGCAGCAGACCACCAAACAGTGACCATGACCTTTTTTTGGTGCAGGTTTGGTTTTGGGAAGTGCTTTGGAGGTTCTTCTCTGTCCAACCACTGAGCTGGTCATCGCCTGTTGTCATATAAAATCCACTTTTCATCACACATCACAATCCAATTGAGAAATGGTTTGTTGTTGTTGTTGCAGAAATAAGACAACACTTCAAAACAATGATTTTTTTTATTTTCAGTCTGCTCATGAGGTACCCACTTATTCAGCTTTTTCACCTTTCCAATTTGCTTCAAGTGCCGAATGACCATGGAATGGTTGACACTGAGTTCTTCAGCAACTTCCCGTGTAGTGGTCAGAGGTTCAGCTTTGATGATTGCTCTTGGTAGTTGCCAACTTCTGATGGCCGGCCACTACGTTCCTCATCTTCAAGGCTCTCATCTTCTTTGCAAACCTTCCTGAACCACCATACGTTTGTTAGCAGTTCCTGGGCCAAATGCATTGTTGATGTTGCAAGTTGTCTCTGATGCTTTACAACACATTTTGAATGCGAATAAGAAAATCACCCGAATTTGCTTTTTGTCTAACATGATTTCCATAGTCCCAAAATAAATATAAAATAAACAGCAAGTAATAAGTCAGTAGCAAAAAAACCCAAACACAGAGCAAGAAAAGTACATTAAAATGATGTATAACATAACAACATTTATTTAAGAATGTATTCCAATATCAAACAGTAAATTTCAACAATGCAAAAACCAGAATTACTTTTGCACTAACCTGAAGAATTAGCACCAGCCTGCAAGAATTATGAAGGCTAAGTTGAGAAATGTTAATTATGCAAAATTAAAAACATAAGCAAAAGAATGGACATAAACTGGAGACCTTGTCATCGACAAGACTGTGCAAAAGCTCAGCCTCATATTCTGCAGTGCTCTACTTGTTATCTGCCAAAAGTCTGAGTGAAACATATGTTTGCCAGTTTTCCCTGAGCCTCACAGATCGAAAGGCGTCATTTTCAGCAGTAACTTTCCTTTTTATCACTTTCTCAGAGCATCAAGATCTCTCTGCCCCACATTCCCCCTTGAACTGGCGCTAGCAGCCTCTTAAATCATTCCCCTTTGACATGTTGTTAGCAGCCTTGCAGCCTGAGCTGTTCTTGCCTGACAAAAGACATTCCTCATCTGAAAATCTTCCAGTGCAGTGCTGAGCACAGCGGAAAGTCATTTCCACTTACCTGTTTGCAGCATTTTGTGTACTGCTGCCTTGACTGAGCAGAGACCATCTCTCAAAAGGATGCTCACCCTGGCAAGCACTGAATTGAGATCAATACTTAAATAAGGATGCAGTTGTCATTTCCACTTCATCAGTGGAACAAAGTCCTCCTAGCTCATCATTTCTCTTTTGGCCTTCCTACTTCCAGCCTGAGTGTCCTCCTCCAGTCCCACTGCACAAGTGCTTGCAGCCTGTTCTTACCTAAGAAACACGATTTGGTACCTGCAGTGGGATTCTCCATGCATCGAATCCTATTTCTGCTAACCAGCACAATGCACAGAAGCCACTAGAAAATGCAACTAAAAATGTTCAAAAAGCTATAGTATGAAAGAGGTATAATAGAAAGAGAAATACCCAACACACTCTACGATAACTCTTTAAAGTGGAACAATGTCCAGTCTCTTCCTGAACACTGTCAGGCTTGGAGCAGTGACTGCCTCCCTGTGGAGCCTGTTCCAGTGCTCCTCCACCCTTTGGGTGAAGAACCTTTTCCTAATGTCCAACCTAAACCTCCTCTGGCACATCTTCATGCCTTCTGTCTTCTCTATAACTGTACTGAGCATCACCTTAGAAGCAGTTCATGATTTGTCCTCCTCACACTCCTTGGCAGGTTGCCCTGAATACTTGCAACTTCACAGTGAGGAGCCTCTTCCTCATTTCTAGCCTTAAGATATTCATAGCTAGTTTCTGTTTGGGTTTTTGAGCCAAGAATCCCATAGCTTTAAACCCCTTCCTTCCACTGTGCCTGCTCTTTACTGTGATGTAGTTATAGACAGTGGTCAAATCCTCTTTCAAACGTTTAGTCTGCATTGGTGAACAAGGCAAGTTTGGCATCATCTCATCATGCAGAAGGATTTCCACTACCCCCTTCATCCCTGGTTCTCTAGACAAGGTTTCCCCACACCAAGTACTTTACCTCCTGGAAGTGCTTTACCTGCTTTGTCCCTGGATTAAATTTCCTGCCCACTTTGCATTTCTCCTACTAATCTCCATTTCATTCAGTGCAGCCACCAGCTAAACCAGTAATTGATCTGAAGGACTATGAGATACCTTACTGAAATGCACATGTATTCATGTCTGTGATTATTGCACAAAATTGAGGTGATCAAAACCTCTGAAGATGAGGATTTTTTGCTCTGTAAATAGTCTATAGGCAGAGCATTGCTATCTTCTTCAGCGTCAGTATTCACATTCACATCTACGGTGGTATCCAGCGCAGTAGTGGTTTGGTGATAAAAGGTTCATCTGAGGTAGGAGTGGCACACCATGTTCTGAATTATGTTAAAATTAACATTGATTTATCATGCATTAGCACTTTTTAGTCTTGCAAATCTGTTTAACCATAACCTGCAAAGATAGCAGGGTGCTTGGGCTCCTTTTGATTGTCTATACCATACAAAACAGTGAAAGGCTTTGAATTTTTAATTGTATGTTTCTTCATCATATTTCACATTCATACTTTAGGTTGTAGCAAGCCAGAAGCCTCTGTGATTAAAAACACCTATAAATTATGACATTATAAAGAGTTAGGTGGTAAAAGCTAGGATGTTAAGAAGGGACATACTTTTTGATGAGACTTTTCATAGTTCTTCAGTCAGATTGTTTTCTCACTCTGATCAATAGGAATTTAGCTGTTTACTTGAATGAAGCCAAAATAGCTTGTTCCTGTTAACATTGATTTGATTTTAGATTCAAAGATTGGAGATAAAAAGTTTTTCATCCCAGTTGAGATTCTTTTTTCTCTTTACATGCTTTAATTATATTTACTGAGATTTTGAGTACAAGAATTTTTATAATCAACATTTTAATACCATCATGCCCTTAATATGGAAATTACTCTGTAACAATAAATGTATTTTATATCTCATCATGATTGTCAGACTAATCAATAAATATCAAACTGCTGACCGGACAGATTCCTAATTGTCTTGTGGCTACTTTCCAGTATGAGAATAAATTTGGTCGTGTCTCTATTTAAGTCTCTTGTACACGATATAAAAAGCACAACTAAATTAAAATACAGAAAAAAATATTGCCACCTTATCTCCATCCTCAATGCACAGTGATAACATGTAATGGAGTGATGGTCATGGTGTTTAATTCCACAGTTTTAAAACAGAAGCCTTCAACTCTCTTTGAGAGTTATTTCACTGACTGTAGGCTGATTAAAGCTAAGAGAGATATTTAAATTATAATGGTAGTGTAGCATGAAAACCAAAACTAGCACACACACTTTGATTTCTTTTAGGATAACAGAAGCTTTTCCACAGATTTCATAGGATTCGTTGCAGATTGCTGTGTGTGGCTGCTGGTTTTTCCAGCGGTAAGTCCCAGTCGAAAATTACTATTTAAATTTACCACTGTTTATGAGTGGCCTGTAAGACATACACCTGAGCTGGTTTTGCACCCCCAGCTCCTCTGCCATCTGCAGCTTTTCTGACTACAGAACCTGAGGCAGATGCCGGAGTTGGCAACACTTTCATAGCCATATTTTATCACTGCTTCCTATGGAAAGCGCTCATATTATCTGAGTTTGTCAGAAATTACTGTCACTGTCCTACAGAAATAGGTCTGAGGATTGCAGTTTGGGAAAGGTTGGCTTATTTGCATCGGGAATACAACCTATCCACAAAGTAAAGTCAAAATACTAAGGTTTTCTTCTCAGTTCCATAGCTGTGAGTTTTGGTAGAATATGTTACGTAGCACAACATTTTTGCTCTGGTCAAATATTTTTACAGGGTTTTTCTGAACCCTGGGAAAAGTACAGCACAATAACTAAGAAACAGAAATTTTTCTTTTTGTAGGTTATTTTGGAGCTCTCCATTATAATAGCAAAATTGGGAATTAAGTGTAGATCCATGAAGAAACTAGGAAAAATATATGTGGAAACAGGATTGTGAAAATTTTTCACTGATAAAAATAGAATTTTAAATGAAATCTCTTAGCGTGTCTTCCAGTGTTAGTGGATCTCATAAAGGAGAGTATTTGTAGCCTTCTATGCATTAGATGTCAATAACACAGTGAATTTTAAAAATGGGCAGTGTTACTCGAAGTTCTGGACTATAGCATCAAATCCATAGGGAGACACCTTTATTCAACAGAAATTAAACATCCTGTTTTGATCTGTTGCTCATCTTTCTGAAAACAGAGGAGCTGATAGCAAATCCAGGTTTACAATTCGGCATTTCACCAGGTGGCGCATGGTTTTTCAGAATTCCAGTTGTTCAAAAAACGAATGTTGGGTGCCTTGATAAGGTTGTCACATTTCCCAGCAGAATGGTAATTGCTCTTTTGCATTCAAGAGTCTGCACAAACCATGTAATATTCCTTTCCAGAAAACTCATATTAGTATGCAATCTAAGATAGCTTTTCAAAGGAAGCAGTCACCTACATAATAGAGATATCCACAGCCTAATCATCCTGATCTCCTCCTCTTTCTGGTAGATGAGAATTTTTTAACTCCTTCTAGTTATGTTCTTGCAGGCATAGCTCATTTTTATGGTTTAGGTTTTATTAAATATGTGATTTATTCACAAATATTGCTGGTACCTTGTCATGTGCAACAAAAATTGAGGCAAATTCAGGCTTGGAACCTAGAATAGAAATGTATCTTACAAGTTCTAGCTGTTTGGGGGATCCTAAACAACTGTCTGTGAATATATATACATGCATATATTTTTTTTAATCATTATTTATTTATTTTCCAGTTGAAGAGATCACTGAGTGACTATGGTAGAGATACAGTAGATTTCTTTTCTGGTTTTGTCTGTAACTTTTGTGTAGCAAAAGCGTGAAAGGGTGGGATAGCTGGCAGATGTAGCATGCGAGGTGTACCTCAAGCAAGGAGGTGCCTGAGGTATGGGGTTGCTGCCAGGAACTATATATTATTTTATTTCCTCACTTCGGAATAGGAGACTGCATGTGTGGCAGTGCTGTGAGGCTGGATGAGTCCGAGTTTGCTACACCACTGGTATGGTTTAATATAATGGTACCTGGAAGACTGATGTGGGCCTTTGTATCGCATGGGGTGAGAGCCCACCTCTAGCAAATGAATAAATGGAGACACTTCTGTGCATGTAGACCTCGAGGGCTGTGCTGTTTAGGACTATGTTTTGTAAAAAGTCTGTAACAAAAGTAAAAAAAAAAGAAATCCTGTTTTGTTTTCTTTTAATATAGGGCCCAGGTAGTCCTTTCTTAAATGTAAGCTCAATATCAGGCTTAACAAATTCTGCTGCTGCATATAGGTGAAGCTTCACGATTCAAATAAAGCAGTGTAATTAACCCCAAAACAAGATATGTGTGTTATTTATGGATAAATGGGAATGCAAATGCAGAAATATAAGTATTCATTAGATACAATTACGTTTTTAAAGTGATAGACTTTTTATATGCATAGTTCAGGAAGAGAGTTTCACAGATGGGCAAGAGAAATGCCATCTTCCTTCATCGGTTTATTGTCTTAACGGTGAGACTTTCTGTGCCCAGATGCGATCATGCGTGTACTTGATGCAAAATTCCAGCAGTCTGGCCTTACTGCATCTCACTACTTTAATTGTGAGACCTCTGCGAATGCTAGCAAATTAGCTGGAGTCACTCTCTGCCAGCAATGCCAACCAGCCTTACCGTTTAATTGTGCCAGCCTTAAAAATAGAAGTGGCCGGTTTCAAATTGCCTAGCAGAAATCATCTTTAGTTTGAGTAACAGGGAGATGTCTCAATCAGTGTGCATTTACCCAAGACTGTTCTAAAAACCTGAGCAGTATAGACGATTGGGTTTTTGCACCCAGGAGAACTTGTTGGCATGGGTTACTTTACTAAGGTAACTGTATTGTACAGGCAGAATACAATTACCTTATTCTTCAAAAGCAAGTAGTATAAACTCTAGCCTATGTTATTTTATGTAATCTTCCTCTTAAACAGAGAGAGAAATTAATCTAAAGCCATGAAATGTAGTGCTTTGATTAGAATAAAAACAAATTATTGCAAGAAAACTAAAATTTGTTGGTGTAGAATGAACAGAGGTGCACCTATGTCTAATTAAGTCATTGTATTATTGCCCTGTCACAGCTACACTAGAGCTCTGGTTAGCAAATCTCTGTGGTTAGTGAAATCTAACACCACCAGGAACAGTTTTCCATCAGCTAAATGGCTCTCTGATACAGAAGGTTATTGGGGCCTGAGCTTGCACCAGGTATCATTGACAGCAGCTTTAGATCTATTCTAGGATGTCTTTTGCATCTGATTTCCTAAAGGCAAAACCAAAGACATTACTGGCCTGCAAAAACATTATTTGCTTTTTGGTAACCCGCTCTACTTAGTTTTTAGATTTGCTAGAGTTAACAGTGATGTTGCTGAAGTTTGTATTCTATACAGGAATGGCAGGTTAATAAAATACCTTCTGCAGATTTATGCTGTTGGCTTAAATGCAGAAGCCTGATTTTGCAGAATTCCTCCCTGCTTCTTTTTGAACTTTCTATAGTGGCATTAATTTACAAAGGCACATCTAATGGATTTATGAAGCTTTTGAGGTTTTTTTCTTCACTTGGTCTCAAAATAATTCTCTAATACTTTTAAAATACTTTTCATACTTTGAAGTTAATTAAAAACTCTTGCTTATTATTTTGGTTTGGTTTGGATTGAGTTTTTTTGTTTGTTTTTGTTGTTTGGGGTTTGCTTGTTTCTGTTTGTTTATAATGTGACTATGGCCAATAAATAAAAATGCTGAAGACAGAGAGTGAGTAGGATGAAGTCATGGCAATGTAGTGTGCATGTAATGCTTTTTGTCTTCAGACCATTGTGCAAACAATAAAAACTCAGCACACTTCAGAGGGCTGTGAGAGCTACTCTTAAGTGAAGTAAGTGGAGCAGAGAGCTTCTGTGAGTTGTGCAGAACTACAGAGGGAACGGGTGCCAATAACACAGGCAGGACTGCTAGGTTGTGTCTTTTGTTTTAAGGAGGGGGCTGTTTCTGTTTTTTTTTTAGCTCTCTTGTTAATTTTTTGAAAGTCTCCATTGTGGAAGGGAAAAAAAATAGTGTACTGTACCTCAACAGCTCTGACAGGTCAAACCACACATGTTAACTATGTTCTACTCACTGCAGTTTTGTGGCATTACCCTGCAACTAGCAATCATGGTTCTTTTGAGTTTCATCACAACTGACTGATTTTTCCCAAAAGAACACATATCCCCCATCTTTTCGTTATGCAGCTGGACAGAGGGCAGGCAGGAGACAGGGGCCTGGTAGGTGTGGAGGCTGCAGTGAGAAAGTCCCCCTGCGTAAGGGGTCTGGGCAATTGCAGGAAGAGAAACAACATCTTGTTATTCTGCACACCAGACATGCAGAGAAAGGAAGTTTACACAGAGTGGCTGTATGAGGAACATTATTAGTGTATGTTAATTCTTCACAGAATTCAGAGTCTGCAAGGGGGCGGCTCTTCTGTATGGATTTAAAAGGAAGCCACTATAGCAAAGCTTTTCTACCTACTCTGATGCCGTGGCCTACTTACAACTTAAGAGGAGAATTTCATGCCACTGCCAACAGTTAGCTCTCTGCATAAAGCCTGCTCGTTTGGGATTTGTGTGGGAAGGTGTGTGCGTTATCCTCTCCTACATATGTCAGATTATACAGAAATGACTGTACATGATTTGCTGTGATCACACCTGGCATGGTGTCATCATCTGTAAGGCTGCTTCACTCTTCTAAAATATTAAATTCTAAAATATTAAAAAGATAAAACTGTTTCCAAATGTAAAAGAAAATAATTGTGGAGATTGAAGTTAAAACCTTATGTAATCTAGTTGCTTAATTTAGAACTTCCCTTCTGAGCTATCTCGTAGCTTTGAATACGGTGGACCAGCGAAGAAAATAGATAGATTTGGATTTATGGATCTATGCTTATGCATTATTTCGTACTTTTTTATAATACACACTAATTGAAGTTTTATGAAAGTGTTTGGAAGTCAGTATATCAAGTAGCAGATGTAATGGCATACTAAAATTTTCCAGAGCAACCAGTAAAAGCAAGACTATGTAAAGAATAGGCTTTCTGCAAGTTGTCTGGAGAAGTTCTCATTATTTGGTGTCTTTCTAAGACTCCGTTTTGTTGTTATCCAGATACAGAAGTCAAAAACTTGTTGAAATTTATCCAGAAAAGAAATCAGTGTTGTTTTTGTCTTCTGCAGTGATAAGGTGGTCTTCCGTTTATTTGATCCCAAAGCCAGTCTGACTGCAATAATGGATCGGTGGCAGAGAGAAGATTATGCTGTGTACATAACTTGATTTCACACTTTTATTACTGGAACCTTGTTGATTCATGTGGAGCTGGTTCTGACACTATTACTGACAGTGTCCTTTTTTTAAAGCTCTTTCAGCAAGAATTCTCAGATACACTTCAGCAACACTTCTTAAAACAATTCCTGTAGTTCCAAAATAATTTCAATTATTGTTTTCTTTTTGTAAAAAATAAATCTAATCTTAGCCCTAAATAAATTGTTTCGACTGTAAGCAACTAACTCAGATAAATGCACTTTTCTATAATCAGAAATCAAATTATCGAACTCCCAAAGCTGAAACATACAGGATTTCAGGTCCTGTTCTGCATTACAAGTTATGTGCTGCCTGAAAGATAAATGGAAGCAGAGAAACAGGCTGTTCATAGTAGCCACATTACTGTGCTTTTAAATAAAGCTTGGATCAGTTGAAGTAGTGGAATTTTACATGGAGTTCAGTGAGGACAGCACAGTTTCAACAACAGATTATTATGTTGCCCGATTCCCCTTTCAGACTTGTCATTCAGATATCTAAAACACAGCTTACGTGTCACAAGGTTTTAAAGATGTGGAACCTGAGGTGCAGAGGAACTGCATCATTTGCTCTAGGATAAGGCTACAGTAGCTCCAGGTCACGTATCATATCCTCATATCAATCTGTCATTTTTGTGAAATTATGGGACATGTGAATTAAACAATCACCTGTTACATGCAGAAGATTAAAGCAGGGCATAGGTGCTCACTATGACATTTTAGATTTATCTTGATTACTCCAAGCCACACGTGTCTTCTTTTCCAAAGTCTACACCAATGCAAAGTGTATGACTAAGTATACACTTTGAACTATGCATATTTGTTTCTCTGTACTCTGTAAGATTTGTGCTGAATTATTATTTTAGACACAAATTACACAGAGAGTGGCTTTGCCATTCTACCTGTATAAGGTGAGTTCACTCACCTTCCTAGGAATAGAAAATAGGAATGCATGGGTTTTTTCTTTGTCCTGTTAGATTATTAAAATTTTATTTAAGCTTTCTCTTATCTGCTTCAGAAGCTGTGCAGTGTCTTTCATTATGCAATGACACACTTTTGTAAGAGCTTTTGTAATGGCTACAGAAAGAGCTTAATTACAAGTCTAGACGTTTCTAAAAAGGGAGGTAAAAAAGTGCTCTTCTCAGCTTCTTAAGGATGTAGTGACTGCATTTGTAGCTGAAGGTGGTCCAGTACTGAATCAGTATGTATGGCTTTGGTTCTCCGTTCAGGACCATACAGGCTTGAATTTGTGGTATACTCAACATTCAAGTCCTAAATATGTTTTGTGGAGTAGTAAAACTGGTGGAGATTTTCCTTTTGAAAACATGAAGGAATCTGATATTCATGGATGTGACAGTCATATTATAGGCATCCTGGACAGAAATCCACATAATGAAACCACTGCCCCAGCCACACCAAACCGCAGGTTTCTGCCTACTATAAACCAGCACACGCAGAAAACCATCATCTTGTCTGAGCAAGAAAAGGAGCACTAGGTCCTTGGTCCAGTGGCTGTTCAACACTAACCTGAGAGGTCACGGGCGCTGCCCTGTGAAAGCAGCGCTGCCCGGGAAGGGCAGGTGTCAGCTGGCTGTGAACAAGAGGTGCAGTTGGAGCTCCCTCATAACCCTCTCTTTGGCTGTCTAGTGCAAATTTAGAAGGGAGCTGGGTTCACACGCATCAGGAGGGTCTGTGGGCTAGCGAACAGGACAGATTCACAAAGGAGTCAGGGCATCTGCACAACAATGATCATGAGGACACTTAGTGTTGCAGAGCTGTGTCTGCTGTGCAGCCTCTGTTCACTGCAGCACCGGAGATCATGTCCAGAGTTGGGATCCAGCTGACAGCAAAATTGCCAGGTTGATGAGGATGCATCATGAAACCCAAAGGCTTTGGAGCTCTGTGCCTACCAGAGGGAGTACCTGACCCTGGGATCATAGTGACGTGGTCAGGGGTCAGCTGCTTTCTCGTCAGTCCGCTTGAGTGAAGGTTGGTGCCCAGGGACGGCGCATACTGTAGTTAAACACAGGCATGATGTGTACAGAAAGCAGAAAACAAGCCAGGTTGTTTAAGCCTGTGTTGGAAGAATACCAGGAGTTTCAATGCTGAGGTCAGAAAGGCCAGGGCAGAAAATGAGATGCATCTAGCATGAGATGAGAAGGGTAGCAAAATCGTTCATCCTCGTAAAAAGAAAGCTAGGTGAAGATGTCTAGAAGAAGGCAGCAATGTTTTTGTCTTTTTTTTCTCTAGTTTTCAGTAAAAGTTCAGTTATAACTAGATGCCTAGCACAATTAACAGCAATGACAGCTTTAAAACGTGAGCCAAGAATAAGAAAAGATTAAGTCAGAGAGTATTAAAATCATTTAGATATTTTTTAATTGATTGCACCCAGTGACCTTCGTAGTACAATCTTTAAAGAGCAAGCTTTTTAGATCTGAAATGGATTGAACAGATAACACTCCCTTCTGATAGAGGCTTGGCAGGGACGCAGATGTATGTAGTGCTCACTTCAAGACGAAGAAGGGAGGAATTATAGACCAACTCAAATCATGTCCAGAAAAAAATCTTCAGTGAACAATGAATCAAAAGAATATTTGAAATCTGGGATATAACAAAGCAGGAAGGTCACCAGTGAGGGAAGTTTTTGTCAAGATCAAGTCATGCCAAATCAGTCTGTTTTTTTCTCAAGCAGGGTAAAAGGCATTGTTAGTAGGGGAGGAACAGAAAGTATCATATATATCTGACATAAGTAAAGTTTTTTGTACTTGTGTCACCTGACAGTTTCATAATAAATTAGGGAAAGGTGGCGATGATGGTGTTATTTTAAGCTGGATGGAGGCTGGTTGTCTGTACTGAGAGAACGCCCATCCGTCTATCTAAATATAGAGAGTGGAAGTTAGGGAAAATCTTCTCTTTTCTGCTTTTTTAGTGTTTTTATTGACAACGTCATATGATGAAATAGAAGGTACACTTACAAAAATATTGGACAATCTAAAATTGGGAAAAGCTGCAAGTATGTTGGACAGTAGAATTAGAAAGAAAATTCAATGTCCTTTCAATACTGTCAAGGACAAAAATGCACATGAACTAGAACAGTAAAAACATGGGAGTGGGAACAAAACAGAAAGGGCCTGAAGGTTACACCAGATCAAAAGGCAGACAGGAGTGGGATGTTTTGCAAAAAAAGGCAGATAGAATTGTTAATACTCCCTGTTAAGTTTGTCAGACCACAGCTAGAATAGTTTTGCATTTCCAACACATTGATGCAAGTCGATGCAGCCTGGAGGAAGCGCAACAAGAATGATTGTGGGTTTAGTAAAGATGGTCTGTAAGAAATGACTGAAGTCCTTTAGTCTTAGAGAGAACAATGATGGTGTACATGGTAACAAGTACTCAAAAGGTTGTTGCAAAAAAAAAAAAGAAGGGAATAATCTGCTTCCTGACTCTATATAAGAAACAAAGTAATGGGCTTTATCTGTTCCTGTCAAGATCAAGGTGAGTCACAGGGATGTACTTTCTAATGATCGAGATAGCACAGCCCTGTAATAAAGTCCCTGAGAAAATTGTGGAGTCTCTCATACCGGAGTTCTTTAAGCATAAATTGGACAAACAACTGTTGTAATTGATGCTGCCGAGAAGCATAGAAAGGAGTAGATAATTCAGGTTTATTTCAGCCCTACTTTTCTACACTTCTGTGTAATAGGTACCATAAATAAAATTAAGGAAAAAGGCCGGAGTTTTAAGTAGTCTTCATTTGTCTGTTTGTCATAAAATCTTTCAGGTTAGGTAGGAACCTGAATTATTAAAGAATAAAGCAAAGAGTGAAAGGAACTCTAACGCAGCAATTAGAAAAAAGTTTAAAAAAAAGGAAGAAAGAATAAGAAAAAAATTCTGCTGCAGTTACAATTAGAGTCACAGCAATTATTCAGTCTTGAGTTGTATGCTGCAGGAATAAAGGCCAAGATTAAGGCTGCCTTTATTTTAATTGGTAAATCTTTCAGAAGAGGGTCTGTATATTATTCCCATCTGCTGTCATGCTGAGTCTGTCCCCGAAGTTTCTCAAAGAATAATAAGACTACCATACTCAATTTTGCTAGCATACATTTCTCCCAGGTTATCTGAGATGCTCTACACTAATAATGCAGTACCCCACCGTGTGCCTGAAACACAGCCAGTTCACCCGCCTGGCCACGTTATATCTCATTGGCCAAAGCAATTGGAAAATAAGTGGGATCGTAGGATGTGCAAATATAATTTTTCACTATTTATTTTATTTCCTTTGCATTTAAATTCACTAGTTTAATACAGACTGCTCAGGGTCTCTAGTGTTTCCATGTTACTTATTAATTCTCTTTCGCTAAATGAAATAGCCATGTGTTCCTTAAAATCAGTACTGTCCCTATTTACAACACCTGCATTGATGTGGTGTTCAAAAAAAAACTCAGAGGAGAAGATGTGTGCAAAAGCATAATTTCTCTTCCCTAAGCTGTTGGCCTGCTGCTTGGACGAAACTGCCATGCATGGAGACTTTTGCCACAAGGTCTTCTTCCATGGCCCTTACTGTAAGATCCTGTGGAGGCCTCTCTTCCATCTACACCTTGTCAGGCCAGATGAAGTGCTGTTATTCTACAAGGAGTTCTTGCATTTTAGTACGCAGATGTTGCAAGACTTATCTAGAGCAAATATACCCGTGTAATGTTGCCATGGAAATACAGAATTTTGATGTAAATATATGTTTTCTGTATCCATCTTATTTTACTAACACAAATTAGCAGAGCTGCAATCAGAGAACTGTTATGACATTATTTTCTTTCAGTCATTGGTGTTGTCTACTGAAAATCAGAAGAAAGTGAAAACAGGACATTTTAGCTACAAGTGTCATGTCATGATCATATTTTGTGTACATGCTATGTTAAACTGTTGTACAGCACCATGCATCTAAAAACTCTTCACGCATCCATAGAATTCAAATGCTTTTCAAGTCTCATCCGTATCTTATAGGTGGGGAAAGTGATAGAATTTAGCAATGCCTAGATTGTAAAGTGAGTCAGTAAGCTGCTCTGGCTTTATACCCCTTCTCATTTGGTCATATCATTTAGACATTAAGAGACATAGCATATAAATAGTAGAGCACAGCCTGTTTTACAATGGGAGTACACAATGCCCAAAGCTATACTCCAAACTGGTAGAGTCTTTGAACTTATGCTGCAGAGGCACTGCCTGCAGAGCAACATGGTGCTTATTAAAAACAGTGTGAGAAATAAAGTGAAGAGCAATCAAAATAGAGCATATATGAATTGAAATGACTGTTAAACTAAATTGATGCATTGATGCATTGATGATTCTGTGAAATTAAACTAAGTTAACTAAATCCATTTCTTAATCAAGGTAGTTTAATTTGGAATACTGTTTGCATATGTACAAGACAAGGTAGTTACCGAATAGCCTTCAATACCAGGAGCTGTTATGCTACATGGGTAGCGAAACTGCTGGGACTGGTGAAAACTTGCAAACAAGCCCAAGGATGTTCACCAGGTAAGGGGACAATGCTGCAAATGGACACAGAGTTGGAAGGTCCCGTTCACAGTGGGCTGTGGAGCAGGAGACGTGCTCAGTGAATGGCAGGTGGCTCAGGCTGGAGGACAGGGGGCCCTGTCATTGCATGTGCTGGAAAACTTTAGTAACAAGACCATTTGGAGACAGGCACCTTTCACAGAAGTCCAGCCAGCGATTTCTTCCCTCCGAGGGCTGGGAATCCAGAGGCTAGCTGGCACTTTTGTGTGGCTGAAGAATGGGATTTCCACATCAGTGAAAAAACCTTTTGGTCCATTTTGCCCTTTTGTCTATTAGTTCACAACAAAACTATTTACCTTATTGGCCAAGCTCAATGAAATTTGATAGGAGGATAGGTCTAAAAGTTACGAGATGCCAACAGTGTGTCTGTTAAACCTGTGACCTGGCAGCTCTAGGCAGCTCTAGCTGCATGCACGGCTGATCTGAGCACCACGGGTATCATCTTGTGCCCAAATATCAAGTCAAGAAAGAGAAATAGGGGGAGAGAGAGAGAGAGAGAGAGGACAGAGCAGCAGGGACTGAGATTAGAGATTCTAGCAGCCACGATGGGATCTATGTGGACCTCAGGGAGAGGTCCGAGAAGGTACTAAGGGTGGGCAGGGGTTCTGGGACAGAGGAAGGTGGGCAGGAATACTTGGGGAGATATGGGGGGATGTGGTGGAGAAGGTGGGAGTAGCTGTGAGTATTATGAGGAGGGGACATGAGAGACAGAGCTCAGGCTGTTGCGCTGGTGGTCTTTGAAAGATGTGGGCTAGGTTATTGAAGCAATTCACATTTGTTGGGCACCGCTATCTTGTGCGTTTTCTGCAAATGGCAGGCTGCATAGAGGAGGACAGTTTTCCTACATAGGGTCTTATGAGTTTGTAATAAAAAAAAAAGCGTTCACATTGAAAGTTCAGTATGAATCTTTTAAAAAGTCAGTCAGGCATGAGGCACAAGCACGGTTAGGAGATGCCATCAGTTACGGTTCTTTGTTATGTTTGAGAAGGAGCCATGTGGGTCAGTCTCACTGTACTGCTTAAAAGGGAGGAAAAGTTGAACAGCTTCTCTCAGAGTTTTCCCCAAATTTCCCTCCTACAAAAATGTAGTTCTGGGAAGAGATTCTGTTTTCAGCCTCACGCCATAAAATGTTTTAAAGTTATGGGCATGTGTAAAAAAGTACGTGCTGCAAACTTGGCTGGAAAATTTCTCTGGACAAATTTGGTCAAAGATTTTCTGTACAAATGAATTGGAAATGTCTGCTTTCCACCAAGAGATCATGAAATGTCTGATCCTTCTCACTCCTACAGAGTCTAAAGCAATTTGCAGCACCTGAACACAGATTGGTTCAGACATCTTTCTGTCCACTCCAACTTGATTGATTTTGGTGCACTCCCTCTGTGCCGCTATTACTTCTGCATGTCAAACACATCAGTGCTATTCTGTGGGAGTATCTTTGCTACAGTTATGTCTTCACTGGCAGATAATGATAAATAAAACTATAAAATGGTATAATGATATAATGATAATATATCCAGGGTGGACATGATTGTGTGCAACCACACAGATGTACTGCATTGAATGATGTAGCAGCATGCCATCCATCAGTTTCCATGTATTGTTTGCTGTTTCTACCTTGGATAACTGATTAGCTATTCGTAGAAAACACAGCTGGGACAAGCATTTAGATTTTACTATGAAGCAAAGTAGATCAGAGAATTTGGCTGACCTCCACAAGCCACATCATGACAAATACTGCAACTTTTTTTTTTTTTTAGCAAAAGTCAACATAAAATATTTATTGCACTATAAGACATACACATTTAAAGAGCTCTCACCATCACTAAAACAAAAGGAAAGGGCAATGTATCCTTACCTAGTGTTATTTAATCACTGGCAACTTACACAAACTAGAATTCCAATGACAGGCACAGTCAAGAATTCATCTCAGATGCCAGCTCAAGCGCACACTGTGGCCGTGCTTTCTAGATGAATATTCAACCATTTCTCTTTTGCTGTGTAACAGTGCACACACAGATTTTTATAATAGTGAAAACACAGCTGAGAGGTGCTACTAAAACGTAGACCAGGAGATTTTCAAATAAGATAATGTGATTCTGCCCTTAAGCATTTTTCTTCCAACACTTCAGAGGTTTCTGCTGGATGTTTTATCAGCAAGAAAAACAGAATTTGCTTCGATGTTTTTTTTTAATCTCCCAGTAAATTATGTATTTTTTCTGTGTCTGTCTGTAGCAGTGTAAGAGGCAGCCATATGTACGAAGCTGGTGAAGGGTCTAAAGAACAAGCCTTATAAGGAGAGACTAAGAGAACTGGAGTTGTTTAGACTGGAGAAAAGGAGGCTGAGGGGGGACCTTATCACTCTCTACAACCACCTGAAAGGAGGTTATTGGTCTCTTCTCCCAGGAAGCGAGCAATAAGACCAGGAGAGGTGGCCTCATGTTGCACCAGAAGAGGTTTAGATTGGATACTAGGAAAAATTTCTTCATGGAAGGGCTTGTGAAGCAGTGGACCAGGCTGCCCAGGGAAGTGGTTGAGTCACCATCCCTGGAGGTGTCTAAAAGATGCATAGATGAGGTTCTCAGGGACATGGTTTAAAGGTGCACTTGGCAGTGTTGGGCTAACAGTTGGACTCAATGATTTTAAAGGTCTTTTCCAGCCTCAATGACTCTGTGATTCTATGATTCTGTATTCCAGAAATTCTTCTTTCCGTTAGTGCAAGGCAGTCAGGTGCAGCATCTTTAAAGGAATTCACTGATCAGTGAATGCACATGTACTGCGTATGCTTCAGTAAGACAGATGGACTTTTGAGACACTGCAATTGGGTGCTTTTAAAACCCTTGAGAAGTCTGCTCCAGGGATCTCAAGGATTTTAGAGCTGGCCCAGGACACATACTGCATCCCTTCTGCTCAGATGTGTCTCTTTAATAGTTTACTAGTTGTATGAGCATTGTCCTATCTCTCAAGATGTTATAATATGCAGAAATTACCTTTCTCTGAGCCATACTTTGGTATCTCAGCATCTATTACCTTGCTTCCTAGAAGCTACCACTGTATTTAAAAAGTCAATAATACTTTCTGAGATGTTTTTCTTCTCGAATGGACTTTATGCTATCTTTGCCTTCCCAAATTTTAGTTTCCTATTCAGTTTAAAATAAGCATCCAAGAATCCTGTGCTGAGTAGGTTTACAGAAAAAAAAGCTGCTGAAAATTAATTGACTCATGTGTCACCATGTAGCAGATGCTATAGATTATTCAGAAGATGTTAACTCATGCTTGGCCATAACTTCTTATTCTCACTTAAATGTTTTGGCTTTCTCTTTTTCCAGTACCTGCATGCAAATGGGATTGTGCATCGTGACTTGAAGCCAGAAAATCTACTCTATGCAACACCAGCACCAGACGCACCACTAAAAATTGGTGAGCAGTATTAAACGTATGCTTCCCTAGTTCCTTTGTACCAGTAATGTGTACAAACTTATGCTTACAGTATGTGTGTCTTACCACTACTTTATTCAAAGCTAATGCTTATTATCAAATGAACAACATGATACGTCTTCAGCAGCACAGCTCTGCATGAAGTTTTCAAAACCAATACAAAACTAGATACTTGCTTAGAGAAGTTAGAGCCAAATTTGTGCAGAACATGGCAGAAAATAAATCACTCAGGAGAAATAAGAAGGATCATGAGATCAGCATGCAGCTGTGTGCACAACTTCTGTGCCCCTTTTTGTTTCTTAAAATAGTGTTTTAAGAGGAAAGATTTGTTGGCGTGGAAGAACAAATGTGCAGATAAGCAGTGGAAAGCGAACTAAGGAAGGTTGTCTTCTGTTTCAAAGGCAGATTTGAGGGATAAGAAGTGATCTTCGCAAAGAGCATAGGGGAGCTGTCTGAAGGAAGCACAGTCAGCACCACAGGGGGATGAGGAGGGACGCAGTGGGGCCAGGTTCTCCTGAACAGGGATGTGTTATGTTGTTGGTGGCAGCTGCTTGCAAAGGGCATGACCTTTGAAAATGCTGCGTGTGCCCTGTTTTTGCTTGAGCAAAGAGAAGCTCAGTGCAACGCTCCTGAGATGTGCACAACCAGTCTGGAAATATAACACCACCTTGTACTCCCTTACTGGGGAGCAAGGAGTGTTGCCGCATTCATCATGGGCTTCAGGAGCCGGATTTCCATAAACTAGTCTCAAGCCTTTTAATATAAATTTTTAGGAAAGCCGTGCATCTCAAGATAATGGTATCTTAATTTACATTTTATCCTAGTTCTTATATTTTCTGGAAAGGCTCTAAACAGGTGTAACATGGTAGTTTAATGCAGCAGCCAGTGGCCTTGTTTGATGGGCAGGCTGGTGTACAGGCTTCTGAAGCGTTTTCCTAAATGCTGTGTTTCTTTGTCTTCTGCTTAAGATTATTGTCCTGTTTAAATTGAGATCTGATTTACAATGACTGGCAGTGTTTATAAAAGTAAAGTGTATTTCTGTTTAGGTAAATAATAATACATAAATGATAACCATTTAGGGACAAGCGAACCCTAACTATGCATTTCTATAATAAAATATGAACTATTCTTATCCTGATCTTGAGTCAAAACATTCCCTTTTATATTCACTGTAACAAACCAAAAATACTTTTAGTTTGCATTTTTAAAGGCTAGATGGCATCACCTAAATTGAAATTCTAAGAAGCTGAGTTTATTCTCAGTGAAAACAGTTGTGAAGACTTCAGTTTTTCTGTCTTTCAGAAAATTAGTCATGCAAGTGTGATGTGTAACGTTATGAAGCCTCTTGCTATCTGAGTAGTAATTCAGTGTGGAAACACTACAAAAAGGAAGATCAGTACTTCTCCTGGCACAGCCTCCATGCCACTAGAAGCCCTCTACCAAAATACGGCTGGGATTTTGCCTTGCAGGGACTGCTTACTCTGATCTTTATGCAAGAAATCACTGATGCACCTTTTTTTTAACCCAAAATTGTTCTGTTAATTTTATTGGATTACACATACAGTGGAAGCTGAATACGTATACCTAAAATGCATTTCTGGGGCACTGTTTGTACACTCTTAGGTGTCATGTTGTATTCAATTTGCACAGTCTTCAGGATAAAATGCAAGCTCCATTTCTGTCAAGAAAGAGCCAGGAATACTCGTTAGTACAGGCAAATTTTGCTTCTGGATTGCAGTCTCAGTAGATTCTTTAAATTGTTCTTCATCTCTGGAAATGACAGTACTGTTCATTTAATGCACAAATGTTCATTTAATTACACATGCAGTGTAAAAAAAGGGTGATTTTATAAGGAAATAAGAATATTAATATTCCTAAATAATCCTAACAGCTGACTTCGGACTTTCCAAGATTGTGGAAGATCAGGTGACCATGAAGACAGTTTGTGGAACTCCAGGGTACTGTGGTACGTTGTTTTATTATTTATTGTATGCTCTGCATTTAATGTGAGGATGTAACATTTTCTCTTTCCAAAGTGAAATGCTTCATCCTAAGGTAAAAATTTAAAAAACCCATGAAAAGCAGAAATAAAAAAACAAAGTTCATAACAGGCACTGGGTTACATTTTTCTAAACTCATATTCTCTAGCACTGAAGCTTAATAATCAAAACAGATGTTATGGTGCGAGTTCGTTACTTGCGTGGAAATAAGTTAAATCATCCTAAAAATGCTGAAATTACTAAAATAATACTGGAGAGGTATTGGAAGAAATTTAAATTATCAAAGGCATAGTAGAAAAACCTAAAAATTTATGGAGTCCTTAACAATTATGAATATTAGAATTGAATAGTGAATTTGACTTAAAGTTCTGGTTGTTTTGTTTTTTTTTTTAACACAGAGGAAAACAAATGATTCCTTAAAGTAGGGTCACAAATTAATCCCCTAAACACAAAACATTTCAGCGAATACATGTGTTTAAATGCAGGCTTGACTCAAGCCATTCTGGTCCATGCTGGAGTGCGACCTGTATGACAGAATTATGAGTGGAATATCAAGGATCACCTTGTGGCAGATCTTGTCAACTGGGGTGACTGGTGTAGATCTAGTAATCTCTTTCAGCACTAAAAAAGCCTTGACACTTTTAACTAATCTTCTATTCTCCTGAACAAAATGAGAACAAAATCATAAGTTTGCTTTGCTTTTACCAAGAGAGTGAGAGTCATCATGAACCGCTGCTTATCAAAATGACTAATTTGCCTGTGTATTCGCAATACTTCAACAAACATGAGTTTATGAGTGACTTTAGAGCAAACATCTGACTCATGAGCTTAGCACTGTAATACATAAGGATGGAAATTTTAATTCCTTTAGTAATTTAGAAATTAGGAAATTATATACTTAATGATGTTGGGTTTATATTTTTCAGTTGGTGGCTTTTAAGTACACTTTCTGGTTGTTTAACTGTGGAAGATATGTGCGAAGTTTAGAAACTGTGTTCTGTCTCAGTTGTCCTCTTCTTACACGTTTGTGTTTTTTCCAAAATCACAGCTAGTTCATGCTTCTTGTTCTTCTAGCTTTTAATAATGTAGGGCAACTAATCTGAATGCAAAGAAATAACCACTGATACTTCAAATTAAAACGAATTTCCACAGAATCACATTTAGGTTAAAATATGTTCCCTCACTGTCGTATGAGAGAGTGAGGTTTTGATAAGCAAATGAAAAAACATAGTACTGCTAACAGTTATTGATGTTCTGGTTGTCTTCTGTCATGACAGTTATACTACAAATGCCATAAAACTAGTTAGTATTTATCCCTTTTTATGCCTTTTTACACTGCAAAAATAGGATAAGGCTTATTCCCATAGAAGAACCCCCAGAGTAGGGCTGACTTGTTGGGTAAAGTTGAGGCAAAATGTCTGTGCTGAGAGGAGAAGAAAGGAGCTTTGTGCCTATAGACATGGACCTGCAATCTTTGCTTTACAACCCATGTTCAATGATTGTACAAAATTCCTGGTGCCTGGAAAATATTCAAGCATTACTTTCCAGAAGCAGTTGAAACCCAGGAGGAATACTGGTGAAATGCCAAATTAAACTATGAATAATTGATAGTCACAGGCTGCCAACTCCCACATCCTGCCCACCCAGCTATCAGCAGCTTCTCCAGAAAGGACACAGCAACAAAAACACTTACCGGAGTCTGGATACTTTGGCATCAAGACTTACCGAACTACAGTCCCTGGGACATGCAGAGTGATGCAGAGGACTGAAACAAAAAAAGATAGTCACAAAGAACTTAACTTGCTGAGACATTGTGCTTTCACTGAACTTAAGAAGAAGGGCATAAGTGATTTCTGACAGTAGCACATACATATAAGACAGTACAGAGCAGTGATTCATGATCAGTGTGTTACAACCAACATCTAAACTAGTAGTAGTGTATCAGTCAAGTCCATTCCCCAAAAGCAAACTTCTGGAAATATTAAAAACTCGTATTTACAAGACATATAACTATGTAGTCACAGTCCAGATACCCAGGCAGACCTGTGTATATAAATTTTTGGTCTCCTTTTTACAGTACTGAGGTGGAAGTAGTGGAAAAGTGAAAGAAGGGCAGAAAGTGTCTTCTTGTCCTTATCCTGAGCAAGAAGACATCCCAAGAAACATTGCATTCTCTAGAAGAGGAAGCATATTGGTCATTACCAGAAAAACTGTCCTATTTACCTCAGAACCCCTCACATGGCAATAACAAACATGAAAGGGAGAATGATGGCTAACATCTATTGTCTTGGTCTGTCTCCATCTCTTCCTCTGATGCCCTTTGCTGCTTTGCCTGTAGGTTTCTCTGTTAGCTGTGAGTTGACCTGAGCTAAAATCAGCTTGTATCAATTGTCCCTTCTGAAAAACAGTCCCTCTCTGTTCATCAGTTCACCTTGCAGAAGAATAAGGAAGCAGGGAAAGTCTGTGCTTAGACTGGCAAGCATTTGCCCAGATGCCAGCTGTATAAGTGGTACGCAGAAAACTTAGTGATTAATGTTCTTTGCCACCTATATTAATGCTTTGTAAAGATGGTTAATGTGTTCCCTGCGTGATAAATCCTTCAGGTAGGTTGAAGTCTGAGGCAGCTGCCTGGAGACCATCAGGGAGTTGTGTCTTTGCTTGGAGCAAAGATGGAGTGTGCCGGCAGCCTCCGTCAGTCTGGATGGATAACCAACACTTGGGGCTGAGCAGGGAGCTGCCACACATTTCGGGAAGCCACAGCCTTTCTTGGCCCTGCTGCTTATGGCTGTGAAAGTGTAATGTGGGAAGGTGAAGAGGTGCATACGTGCTGTGGCGTTGATGCACGTAGGTGCAGCAAGTCCAGTGTGCCCCAGAAGTGTGACAGCTGTCCCACGTGCCTCGTGGAGTCAGTAGACTCGGGGGCTCTGCTGCCATCCCATACATCTGATGGATATTAATATAGATGCAATGGTTCCTGAGAAGAAGGGCTACTGAAACGTGGAAGTGTGGCTTAGCAGTGTCTTTTTAATTATTTTTTTCCAGATTAGTTGGGTATTTTTGTCTGTGGCCAAAAGATGAGGAGCGAGGGGTCTTGCCTCCTCCAGTATCAAGCAATTCCATTTCCTCCTCTGGAGATGTCGTATTTTCATCCTGCCACCTCAGGAGCTTTGCCCAGAGGGGTTTTCCCAGTTGAAAGCGAATCTCGAGGAAGCAGGGAGCTACAAGCCTTGGGGTATGGGGGTCAGGGGCACTTGAGGTAGTCACATCATGGTTTGAGTGTGCAACCATGGACATTTATAGTCACACACACTAGCAAAAGATACTGGTTTGGGGATACAGCAGTCTGCACAGCTTTCCTCAAGGTGTGTCTGTCAAGCTGCTTGGGCAGAGATTAACTCTTCTTTACTGTTTCAGAGCCAGAGTCCTCTGAGACTGCCTGGCCTTTCCGCCTGCTCCGCACTGCAGCAAAAGTAACTGCCCAAAATGGTCTTGACTTTCCTTACAAGTAAAACAGAATACCCAAAATAAAGCCCGAATAAATAAGTAAAATACTGTAGTAAAAGTACCACCTCCTGTGTCACATTGCAGCTCCAGTGCTGCTGTAGCATTCTGTGGTTCCTTTCACAAACCTAAAAGGCAATTTGAAACCAAATTCTGCTTCTCATCTTATTCTGGATGTGCTTGGATATGACTTTTTGTTGCTTTATACTCAGTGAAGGGAATCATTTGCCTAATTAAGGGCTTAAAGGGGCAGGCCCTAACTTTAAAATACGCTCACGAGTATCCATGGAGATTAAATTGACTTCTGTGACTGTTATTTCTGCATTCAACTTTCATCTTATTGACAAGTCTTTTTATCATCTGCAGCACCAGAGATACTACGAGGATGTGCCTATGGCCCTGAGGTGGACATGTGGTCTCTGGGGATTATCACCTACATCCTGTAAGTGTAGTCAGTGCCACGGAGGGGTTCATTTGTGAGCACCTGCAGGTTTTCATGACGTGAGCTGTACCCTTGGAAAACATAAGGTCTTGAACTTTGATTGTGATATTCCTAATCGTAGTTAAGTAAGTCAAATCCTAGAGGTGCATGGCAAAACATTTAGCTTATATATTTGATAAATATAACGCTTCTTCCTGGACAGCATCAAGGTCTGCACAGAATTGCGCTATTAATGTGAATGGAAAGCGACGACGCTGCTGAAAATGAAAACACAAGCATACGAGGGTCCGGAAGTGTTGTATGGTTTTGTTTTTCCTCATTCACACAAACTGTAAGATATAATAAATATGATCCTAAGTTGTTTCACAGCTACATGTGGGGCAAGGAGAAGTTAAGGTGCTTGCAGTAGTTTCACAGTGCCTGTGAATATTCCAAATGCAGCTGCCCCACCTGTGTCAGCCACAGATGCTGCCACAGCTTCGACTGCAGCGTCAGTGTTGCTGTCTGACAGCATCTCAGCCAGGAGATAGGGAGCAGCTCTGGACTCTGTCTACATATCAGCCTGATGCGTTAAATCATTAATGCTGAAGTGTTCCACTTCTTACAAGGTAACCAGAGACACTGTTGGCAGAGGGCTGTGAGCGATGCTGGCCATACCTGTTTTAAACAGTTGAAGTTGCAGCTATAGACCAAAATTTTCGAACTGTTCTGTTGAAAGGTAGGCGCTTGTGTCTTCATCCTAATATGGCCAGTCCTAATTGAATTGTTAAGCATTGTAATTATTTTATTGTATCGATGGAATCTTTCAAAGGAAGATTATTGAGAAGGGAAAATTGTATCTGATGTACTGACACTTCTCCCTATGGGAGAATAAATAATTTATTCCCTCAGCAACATCAATGCTAAGCTGGCTTGTGTAGTTGTGTATAATACTTGCAGGATGCCTTTACAGGAAGAAAATGGGATTTTACACATAAACGTTAAAGATCTGAAGGATTCTATATATCCAGGCTATTTCTTTCCTGCTCTAAGACTCATTAACTGTGTCTAGCAAGTACAGTGTATAATAATGCAATTGTTTTGTTTGTGTCTTTTGCAAAGAAAGAATTATATTTTCTTGGATTTATACTTACGAGGATATATAAACACTCTGATGGAAATATCAGAAAGCATCATTTGTTCTGTACACAAGCTTCAAATAAGTAACATCTCTCCTTTTGAGTGCCTGTAAATAATACAATAATACAATATTCCCATTTGCCTTTTTGTTATTTGCTCCTTTTAAAATGTGAATTTTTGTCTCAAGGACTAGTTCAAGTCTATAGAAAATCACGTCTCCGATGTTGCCTGCCAGGTGGTCATTTCTTCTCAGTTCTAGCAGTCAATGCAGATGTGAAATTTGCCACCAGGGCTGTCCCAGAGATTGGAGAGGTGCCTTTTGTTTTCCCTTTTCGAAGATATCCTGATTAGGCCATGAGCCTGCCTAGTTATTCAACAATTGAGGGACAGCTGTTGTACTTCAAACTGAGAGACTTCCTTAAGCAGGACTTGCTTTGAAGTGTGAGCAAGCTCCAAGTGAGAACATACAGCGGATTCCTGTTTGAATACATGGAGTGGCATTTGCTATATGCAGCCTTTCAAAACCTTCCAGCTGTTAAGGCACCGCTCCTGAGCCACATTAAACCTCTGCACTGTTGTAAACACGAGCGTGTGAGCTCACACTCTCAGTGGGACACCATCAGCACAGACACTCCTCTGCTTCTTCCTCCTCTATTACTCTCCTCCTTCCCTCTTGAAATCAAATTTGACCTACAGAAACAAGCCAGGCAAAGAGGGTGCTAGTCAAATCCACTTGGCCATCTCTTCCACTTAGCTTTAACAATATTCCACATTCAAAACCTTTCTATTGAGTATAAATCTTTGTAGATCGATATTTCTGATGGATTAGAAGCTGAGGCCATAAAGGTACACGTTCAGTAACTCATTCATCCTGCAGCCTAAAGGACAGTGTTGCTTGTCTCGTTCTTGTAGTATGGTAAAGGAAATGCACTTATGTACAGTCAAAAAGCTATTGGTTGATGTGCCTCCAAAATATAGTGGATTTAAGAGTTAACTACCGTGCAACAGAAGATGTGCATACAACTGTATCTTCTCACCAGTGCAAACTGGCCTTACCACGTGATTAAGAAAAACTTTGGCACGTATTTTGACAGGACAATTATTCCTGAAGCAAATTGTATACAGACCGATTGATGATAACTGTCATTTTTACATGGAAGGCACATTTACAGTTTTAACAGCAGAGAGGACAAGTCCTTTTGTATTTCTGCAGCAGGTTAGAAATGCTACTGCACATTTGAGATGCAGATAGTGATCAACAAATACAGAGGTTTTGCCTGTCGTCAAAATTGCATGGATTTAATTAAAGGTGTTTTTTCACTAATTTACTTAAAAGGACACAACACACTGTCTGGTCATTTCTAATTGATTTTGAAGCTGTTTACATTGATTTTTCTTCATTTGGTAGGTAATTGATTTAAAATGAATCAGCATAATAAAATGAAATTTCATAATAAAATGAAATCAAGAGTAGATACACTGAATCTTACCCTGGTTTAATTTACCTAATTTGAAATCACACCAGTAGTTTTATTAATCTAATTTGTCACATAGCAAAAAAACTATCTGCTGGAATGGATTTTTATTTTTTTTTTACGTAGACGCATATCCATAGAAATTGTTTAGCTCGGACTACTTACTGGTTGAGTAGGAAATTCACTTTAAAGCATCTGATTATGTGTGCAGGCATGATTAAAGTGCAATGAAGTGACAAAAAAGAACATTACATAAGTGAGAACTGCTTCAGTGGGTTTGCTTTCCCCAGGGCCGGCAGTGTGGATCTGTGTCAGGATCTGTATTATTCTATATATTCATAAATGCAGTCATTAGTGAGATTACAAAATTGCTTGATGATGTGTAACTTACCTAAGTAAAGATGAAGGCTGATTATTAAAACCTGCCACAGGTTTTTACTTTTTGTGGATGATAGGATGAAAAAATGTAAAGTGATGAACATAATAGAAAAATAGTCCTTACTGGACATATAAAAACTTCTGACTTCATAAGTAAACTGTAACTGTGGTTCCTTAACTAATTCCTGCCCCTCAGGAAAGACCTACAGGGATTCTGGTAATTGCTCTATGAGCATGTTAATTCTGTGCTTGTAAACAACCCAAAAAAGCTGATCCAAGGTCAAGAATTGTTAGAAAAAAAATGGAGATTAAAATAGAAAACATCATTATGCTAATTTGCAACGCCATGGTGTGCCACTACTGACTGGAGTTTGCACCCATTTCAAGAAGAGACACAAATGGAGAAGATTCACAGAAGAGAGTGGGGATGAGCAAAGGTTTCAGACTGAGGAATGATTAAGTAGTCCGAGCCTTAGACCAGCAGAGTAAAGAGCTGCTATGAAATTTTTATAGGCGTGTAGAAGGTAAACAGACACCAGCTGTTGCATGGCTACTCATATGGTAAACCCCTATATTAATAGCTCCAATTACAGGCATGTGAAAGTGGAAAATTTACAATTTGATTAGCCTTCACAGTGCTTATGAATGCTTATGACTGCTAGTTGCTCTGCTGTGTAAAATTAGGAGTTCATAAGTACACCCAGGTCTGATTTCCCAAAGTTATATACAGGACACAAAGTAGGGAAAGATAATTCCAGGATGTTTCTAACAGCCCGAGACTAATTAATCTTTGATAAATTTATTTCTTTTTTATCCTGGCAGACTTTGTGGCTTTGAACCATTTTATGATGAAAGGGGAGATCAGTACATGTTTAAGAGGATCCTGAACTGTGAATATGACTTTGTGTCCCCCTGGTGGGATGATGTTTCTCTGAATGCCAAGGATTTAGTAAGTAATGTGAAAATGAGACTGGACTATCTTTACTGATACGTATTTGACTAGTATCACTGCCACTGAGAGAGTCCATTTTGGGGTGGGCGCAGAATAATTGGTTAATTAACTTCTAGTTAACTTTTCATATAGCTGCTTGCTTTTCTGCTTATCATTTCTGGTATATTATGGTGCTGTTAAATATTCCCTGTAAGCCCAGTACTGTAATTCTGCACTCAAAACCATGTCTGTCCAGGTCCTTCTGTGAACTGAGTCACAGGTTGTTGACAGCTGTCACAACGTTCATGCATGCTAGATCTGTTTCATTGTTCCTCTTTACAGGGCAACCACCTTCAGGGGAATGTAGAAATAAGCCCTATATTTTGTGTAGTTTTCAAGTCTGAACTTCGGAGGAAGAATATAAAAAGCAGTGAAATCATTGTATTTTCCACCCCCGCCCTCCCAGCTTGCTTTTACTGACAGCCTTTTTCTGTCCATTTAAGCTTTTTCTCAGTAGATGAAGAAAGACTCATTACTTTTAAATATGGTCCATTTGCAAAATGCAAGGGCTGGCATGCTATCTGCACTGTATTCTTTTCTTACTGGATAAAGTAAATTCGATCCAGGAGATACTGATCTGCAATGATAGGTATGCTTGAGTTTGATTTTTAGTCAACTATAACATGCACAATTCAGTTATTTCATTAACACTGAAAACACAAATGCTCAGTTCCATATTAGTTGCATAAACTGTGCCATAAAATGCTACACAATTAGTGTATGTAAAGTATTTCAGGATGCCTCAAATGGAAGGACTGTAGAAGTTCAAAGTACTTTTTACTTTTTTGTTTTGTTGGATGTGAAGTTTAAATAAGGTCAAAAGATATCATTTACTGCCTTGTGTTATCAAAACTCCGATAAACAGCAGCCTGCAGCAAAGCTGCTCATTTATTGTATACAGAGAGCTTCGATCCAAACTGGTCCCTACCATTTTGCTACATTAAACCTCAGAGTTTCAGGTTTGAATGCAAGTTGTAGGTAAAGATGAAGCCCATGGCTCTTCAAAACCCATCCTGTGGGCAGTTCTGGGCTGTTCACTTGAAGATATTTGCTTAGCTTGACCTCTTCAGGGGACACACAGCAGGTATTCATCATGGTGCCTATTCTCCTTCGTCCACTTCGAGGCACCAATATTCTTTGTAGGAAAATTTGAGGGGGCCCTAAAGTGAGTCCTCCCCTCACACTTGGGCACATAGCAGTGGTGGAGCCCTGTGCTGTCACTTGCACTCCGCTCCAAGAGGGTGTACAGTCAGGAGAGTTGCGTTTAAGTGTGGCTCTGCTGAGCACCATCTGTTTATTTCTCCACTCCATCTGCACCCTTATTTTTTTTTAAAACACCACTTGTCCAGACCTAGAGCAAAACCCATGAAATACAGCTTAACTGGACACGCCTTGTACCCAACAGTTTGTACCACCTCCACTCCCAGGGGTATGTCTGCAGTGACTTCTTCCCAAAAATGTTGTGTTTGGAGAGGTGCAGCATCCCTGGCCTCAATAACATAAAGAATGGCATAAACAGCATTGGTTTCAGAGTGGGCTAAGGGAGAAATACTTGTACACTTTTTTTTCATTTGTACATGAGGTTTTACAGCGACTGAAATAAACATTTAATTTGTGATGCACTCAGCAGTGGCTGCATGGTACAAGTCTGCATGTATTGCATGCACTACAATGTAGACTTCCTAATCCAGTTTAAACCTTGTCCAAATCAAGATAACTGCCTGGCTGAGGGCATTTTGGGAATCTCTTAGACTTTATGTGATAATTCAGACATAAAACAGCCTATGGTGGATACAAGCTGGCTGCATTGGTACATACTTTTACAGATGTTGGTAACCAGTTGATTCTTTTTCTCCTCTTTTCCCTCTTTGTGGCTATCTTATTCAGATGTTATTTATGGGTGACCAAGAAATGCCAGAAGCAAATATTTGCAAAGACCTGAATGCAACTTCTTGCGGGTGTCTTACCATGTGTTTCATTAAGATGCTTCCCAAATCAAGACCAAAGCCCCAAATTGCAAAGCTCAGTAAATGTAAATGAAGAATAAAGTTAACAGTCTGCTGTATCTCCTCCTTGTGATGCAGGTTAAAAAGTTGATTGTTTTAGACCCCAAGAAACGCCTCACCACTCTGCAGGCTTTGCAGCACCCATGGGTCACAGGGAAGGCAGCAAACTTTGCACATATGGACAATGCACAAAAGAAACTTCAAGAATTCAATGCCCGGCGTAAACTTAAGGCAAGTCTCTGGATGTAGTCTCTATTTTGGCTATGAAAGCATGCAATTATATTAGTAGCCTTACAGAAACCTTGCACAATTTCCGGGACAACATTCCGTAGGGGTATGGAAGCTTTTTGTTTAAGATGACTGGTGAAAATGAAGAAGTTCAAGCTGATTTAGTCAATGTCTGCAGCCAAACAAAAATGTGTGAGATTCATTTCTTCATTGCTTTTCTATTAAAGTTTAAATGACCAGATCTCCAATTATTATGAGAATTAACTGGAGTTAGCAGTTATTGCGGACTTAACAGTTTTACACATGCATAAAATGAACTGTAAATTTTCAGACAATTAATTCCTGTCCAAAAATAAGAACAAAGCAGAAAATTGGGTTGTGAATACATGCTTTAGTTGTTGTTTTTTAGTAGGAAATATAGGAAATTATCCTCTATTTCCCAACATAAAAGTCCAGCAGCAGGCTTCCTTTACATAAATACATATTTTTACAGAATAATTCTAAATCTCTCAGTCATGACTTGGTTTTTCATAGATTGTATTGAATTTGTTTCATAAACATCCACATGGCTCATGAGAGTAAATTATATTAAAAGTATCTTTATACATTATAACATCATTGAGTGCCCTGTTCTGTTGTCTGAAATCCTCTCACCACTAATGTGGATTTCTGTGATTTTTCCTTTAAGAGGTCTAGACTCTCGCTTTCAAAATTATTCCCACTGTAATTGGCTCATGCCTTGTTCTTAGACTTCATACTCTATATTACCTGATTCTTCTTTCTTGCCAATGTTTATATGGTCTGTTTTTTCATTCACATCTCCCTTCCCTTCCCTTCCCTTCCCTTCCCTTCCCTTCCCTTCCCTTCCCTTCCCTTCCCTTCCCTTCCCTTCCCTTCCCTTCCCTTCCCTTCCCTTCCCTTCCCTTTTTTCATGGTTACCTCTCCAAACCATCCACAAATATTGCTATATTCCTCATCCCTTCCTGCAGACCTGCTTCTTCTGTGATGCCTAAGCAAAAAGCTCACCAAGTCGAAAATAGCTATAGTTGTCATGCACGGAGATTAGCATTTCTTTTCCTTACCTCTGTATGTTTGTTTTTTTCAGGCAATAAAACTCTTAAAGGCAAGGGCTAAGACAACTGTCCTAGTGCATGTCTTCACATGACGTTTTATGTAATATGAGAGCCTAGCCCCAGTGTGTATTTATGTCTATACACAGGAGGTTGCCCATATGATCTGCACCATTGTGCTTAGCCTATGTAATAGTGCAATAGTGATAAATATTGTTTCTCTTGTGAACTTCTCATGGAATAATCAGTGAGAAAACTGTTATTATGATGGAAGATTACTTTTGTTTTGTCGTCTAACTTCAACATGAAAGATCTGAAGTAATATCTGGAAAAGATGCAGCATGTGCAGCTGAAAAAAAAATTGTGTTTTTGTTAGCCAACTTGTAACCTTGTGAAAGCAGCAATTTTAAACCTCAATCCGGTATTCCATGTGGCTTTCTAAATCTGTCCAGGCCTGGGCAGGTATGCGAATGTGACAGTACCGTGAAGACTAAACATGGTTACGTTCCCTAATGGGACGGTGCTAAGGCTACAGTGCTGACAGGCCGTGTCCTTTAAGGAATGTTTGCTTGATCCTCTCTTTCTCAGGCTGCAGTAAAAGCCGTGGTGGCATCAACTCGCCTCGGCAGTGCCAGCGGTCACAGCGCGCACGACAGCAACAAGCCCAGCCATAACCCATCTCCCGTCCATGATGTCAAACCTGAAGAGAAACCCACTCAGGAAGAAGAAGCAGCTCCAGAATAAATGTCTTAAGTTAATGTGCTTCCTTGTATCAGCTGAGATCTGTCATTTCATACACCAGCTAACTTGTCATTCAGCAAGAGAGATTCGTAAGCTTGGCCTCTCTGGTTCTGCTTTGGGGTGCCAAATGCACTGGCTGGTGATCCTATCTTCAATGCATGTGACTGCTTATGAAAATAGTAAACTGTTCCATAAGGCATGTCATGGAAACAGTGTTATTTGCAGTAATACTGGCAGATAAAAACATGGGGATTAAAAACTACCTACCGTAATGCGTATACTTCATATACATCTATCTAATGTTTCTAGATGGCATTTGAAACAAAATATTATTTGATTTTGTTCTGTGGAAGTAGTGTCTTCAGTATGTCATGAGTTTCTTTGAACTGCTTCCTTCCAGATTCATAGTCCTGCAGCAGATGAAATGGAAGGAAATACTAAGCCAATGCTTTTAAAACTGATGTACAAAATAATGCTTTTTATCTGTAATATTCAAAAAGTATGTGGGGATTTATATGCAAAAAACATTCCACTACTCCTGGGAAGAAATTATAATGTTAGTTCCACTGGGCATTAAAATGTACATTGCTCGTGCTTGTGTTAGGAATGCCTTATTCTGACTTTTCCTGTTTATATACAATATTTTAATGGCAACCAAAATTACTCAGACTTCTACCATTTCATTCTCTAGAAAAGTGTTAGCAAAATAAAACAATAGACTAAAAGAGGATTAGAGTAGATGCAAATTTTTGAAATACCATTATATTTATTCGTTAAATTCTAAACTGTGCAGCTAGAAGACATTTTTATAGGGCGTAAGGGAATAATCTGCGATTATACGAGTTGTAAATGCTTGAAGGAAGATATTCCACAACTTAATGATTTTGCTCTGGGGAAACACTCTTACACAAGGTCTGGGAGCAAGGAGTATAATCTAGTCACTCCCCAGATTGTTCAGCCTCATGAGTAACCAGTTTCCACTTGTCAGCAAATTTGTCCAGGTTTTCCCAACAAAGAACCCCTCCTGCAGAATGATCCACCAGCACGTATCTTGCATCCACCCAGAGCTCTTGTGTTTTAAGTTAAAAGCTGTGTGCATGTATCAGCTTGCAATATTAGGGTCAGGTTCTTCAGCTGTCTTGAATTTTTTGTTGGACATAATTGATGGGAGCTGAAAAACTTAACATGAGTCAGTATGTATGACCATTTACATTTGTTGGTTATCACTTCGATAGCATGTGAATTTCGTTATGTTATTAATATATTACAGAAATGGCAAAAAGAATCTGATGTAGAACAATGTCATTTGTGTTTGTTAAACTTTTTAACACCAACAGTTATCTAACACCCTAATACACTCAACATTCTTCTTCGCTTTAATTGTTTTTATGTCAATTTAGGCCTTGCACAACTTGCCTTGAAAAATTATATCACTACTGAAAAAACAAGTCATTGATAAAACATTCAGTAGCTACATTTCCTGATGAAATTAAAAGGTAATGCAATGTTATTCATATGGTGGGTTTGATAAATAAAATATAATCTAGATTAATATAAAAAGGAAGATTAAAGATACTGTCTTTACTAGGTGAGAATGCATGCTAATGACTGTACCCTACTTGAGATTTTTTATCCGTGTCTTGTAACTCTTCAAACTTGTACAAGAAGGTTTGCTAATTAAGCACAGTTAGAAATTTAAAGTACGTGCATCCATCCTTTTCCCAGGTGACACACTTTGAGGTCTGCTGAAACAGCTGTTGGAGCACGGCAGCTGTGAACAGATCAGCAAGACACTTTTTCAGATTTTCCCTTGAAAACAAATACAGTAAGACAAATAACTTTGGAGAAGGTGATAGGTACATACACCTGTCTCGCTTCTTACTATCTTTCTTATCTCCTGTGAGTTGACTGCAGGACAAATGCATTTCTCAGCCACAGGTCTCCTCCCCTGGCTACAGTGGTGAAGCGATCCGAGCTTGGTTGATGGGGAGGTTTGGCAGGGGAGGTTGAATTTCTGTAACGTTTCCTGCTTTATTTGGGATAATTGCTTCTAATCTGCAGAAGTGGAGCCAGCTGCACAGTCATTGCACATCTGTGAGTGCTTAAGCAGAAATATCTTCATCTGAGGCGTAGCTTATTGAGCTGAAAAGTAGTCCCAGCTGATTCTTAAAGTTATTCTTTGCTAAATTATACCATAGCATATAATAAATATCAACTGATGCTATGCAACTGGAGACCTCTCTGTGACAGCATGATCTCAGAGGCAGCTCAGTCTTGTGCACAAAGGCTCTGGGGCTTCAGTTGTTTTTGATTAGTTTTCTTTTATTATGCTTAATATGAAACAACCAGGATGCCTGTGCTGAATGAATTACCAATATATGACTCAGTAAAGTAGTATGCCTGGCTTATGAATGACAGAAGTATACAGAAGGAAGAGCAGTGTCAGGGTGTATGCATGTAACTAAAGTGTTATGTGCTCTTTTTTTTGGTCTGAAAAATCACATCGCAGTGACATCTGCCATAATTCAGATTTGGGAGTGCAACACCAGTGTCTTACTGTGGCAGAAAAATATGAACACACTGAAAAACTGCTGGAGGTGGACTAGTTCCACATCTGCAATTACAAACCAGGTAGAAAATTACTGATGCTCTTTTCTGTTGAAATCCAAAGCTTTGAGTTTTTAATATGTTCAACACATTAGCGAAGTCCTTCAAGTGCAAAAGGGGGAACCTTGCCATCATTTTGAAGTTTTTGAACTTAGCAAAACTTTTCATTCAGAGGGATATTGTAGTATTAGCCAATTAAAGTATAATATTTGAGAGCTGGGCTGAGGATCTGATGGCTGTTAATTGCCTAACAGTGCCCTGCCTTTGCACAATAACAGTGTTTTTTACAAGTTCAGAAAGATTCACTCCAAAGTAGAACAGGTTTCCTGTCATTTTGAACACTTTCACTTGTACTTTCATGGATGACACATTAGATTGCACTGCATGAGCCCAGTGCTGGTTTGTCAGCTGAAGTTTGTACGTTGCGTTGTGCAAACATGCTGTAAAGACGGACGCACAGTAATCAAACTTTTGAATGCCAAAGCATCAAGGGAAAATTGTGTTACGCAGTGTATACTTCAGAAGAAGGGTACAAAGAGCTCTGTCCCCACAAGCAAGTGGGTTGTCGGGCACGTGGAGAGGAGTGACAAAAACTGGACAGCATCCCCTCTGCAAGTACCCCGTGCCTTGGTGAATAAAGCAAAGCGTTCTGCAAAGCCATGTGGTGCTAGAGCAAGATAAATCAGTGACCAAAACATTTTTTGGAAAGGGCTATCAGCAGGGTGAAGCACCAATGCTGCTGTCAGCCCTGGGGGAAGTGAGGACAACACAGCGTTTTCTGCAGCCCAGCAGCAGGGAAAGGGAAGAAGATGCTAGGAGCTGTCAGCCTCCAACTTAGAAGTTGGGTAGCAGTATCTGCTAAGCAGCAAATGCAGGAGGACTCTGGAGATTAGATGCCCATTTCCAAATAACCATTAGCTGTCCCTCAGCTCCCGCACACATCTGGGACATGCTGTTACCCAGAACCATTCAGTGCAGTTCTCGGAAGCTTTTTAAGAGTGACATAGGAAAGTGTAGGGTGGAGGACTCCCAGGAGATCCTTGCACAATGTCCTGCACGTTGCCTGCTTACAGACTGATGGGTGCTCACGAGTCCCAGCGCAGTGCCTTGACCCCTGGTTGTGCAGGGGCTGTGTATTTCTCCTGGTGAAAGACTCGGTTTTGTGTGACTGAGTCTGCCCTGTTGCATGCTCAGGTTGCAAGTGTATATAGCTCATGTAGGCTTGGCGTTTAAGTGACAAAAAGTATCTCCTAATGTGGGAGAAAAGCAGGAATGAAGCTGACCGAGAGAGATGCGCAGCTGTGCCTAGAGAACAATGGCAGGGATACGCGCAAGTCCTGAAGATACCAAAGGTAAACAAAGAGACAGCTCAGAACACCCTTAAAGTGACTTTATAGAACAATAACAATGAGCGTTACTCAGCTGGAAGTAAAACCATAGTGTTTAATGTTCTTGTATACATGAATCATCACTGGATGAAATTCATTGTAATAGATATCAAGGCATGAAAGATTAATAAATAAAGTGGTTATAGAGTTTTCCCCAGTTCTGGCTCCTTCATACCAAGACACAGCTGGGAAAAGAGTGCTTCAGTGCCCTCATCCTATTGCATGCTCAGGACACGGGCCAAACTGGGGTAACAAGACAAGCATAGCATTTTGTAATGGGTTAGAGCTGCCTTATTCTGCACCAGAGGCCCCTGCCCAGCAATGCTCCATCCACAGCTCGTATGACCAAGAACTGACAATCTAACCCTCAACTTGTATATCAGAAAGATGTTTTCTGGCCAAAGTGTATTAAACAGCATGTCTTTGCTCCTATTAAGTAGCATAGAGCTCCTCCTGTAGTATCAGCTACATTTCTGTGTCTGCTGAGAAATTACAGCATCCCAGGGTGTTATATGATGATACATTGAGAGCAAAGCTTAAAAGAAAAGGATATTTTCTGTTTTGACGCTTTACACTCCGGTTTCAAGAACAAGTACTAACATGCATTCATGGCCAAATGGCTTGTTGTTTTTCTTCCCCTTTATACCTATATCCCATGGGGCACTGAGGAAGACCTGTCAGCTGCCAGTCAGTGGGAGAAGAACCATCTGACTCTTGGCAGGTTTCAGCTGCACTGTCCTGACAAATCTGCTATTGCCCTTGGGTCTGTCAGATGGTTTTGCTCCTGCTCGTTGAGTTGCTTGTGCTCCCAAAAGAATCTGCGTTTTACTGGCCAAGTATAAATATATTCCTCCGTGAGCCACCCTTGCTGTGATAAGTCATCATCAGTTAGTACACAGGGAAAGGTGTTTCTCTTTTCCCTCCCTGTTTCCTAGAGTCATGCTGTTTTCTGGCGCCTTCTGTTTCCTTTCTCAAGAACCTATACCGGGCTGACAGAAATAGACCAGTGCTGTGCAACAAATGCCAGGCAGAAGAAGAAAAGTATTCAGTTCCTTGAGTTAGTTTCTCAATAGAAAATGAAGGCGCCTGGGCTTCTGGAGATGCTTTGGTTGTACAAGCTGCTGAGACTGGGGGTGAGGGGTTCAGAGCAAAGTGGCATAAGAACAGCAGCACACCAGGTTCTGCTCCTCAGCACCAGAAAGCTGCTTCATCAACAGTATCTTTTCTGTGGAGAAGATGTTTAGAAAAGGTTTAGGCCAATCCAGAGAAGGACATCAGGCTTAGGAACTCTGAAAAATGCAATGTGTGCTATGACCAATGATCTTCTTGATATCGTTTACTTAGTACTGCTTGATATACTTAGTATCATATTTTATGCAGTGTTGCCACAAGAAATAGCAAAGTTAGTTCATAACATTCGGTTCCATATGTGGTCTGGAGCTGTGATGATCTGCTTCATAGTACAAAACTACGTGGAGCCAGTCATTGCATCTGCATATGTATGTACAGGGGAAGTCTATCGGCGAGAAAAAATACTGTAATTCTTATGCCCATTCTGGGTGGATCAGGGATGGCTCTTCTAATTGAAATCACTGTGTCGTAGACTTGAGGCGGTTATTCTGGTAACTCAAAAGCTGAGGCAAGCCATTGGGTAGGATTTACAGCTGCCAATGGCATGTGATCCACCCCAGAGACAATATGCTCCAGTAGCCGCTGGGTCGTATTTATTGATCCACAGAACTGTGCGTGGGTCTGCTTCGTTCTCAGCCTTCAGTATCATCTGCCATGTCCTTTTGAGCTACTCCTTCTGAAAGAAAGCTTTTTCGTAAATTAATTGTGCACAAAGTCAACAGTTGTCTCCTTGACACTGCAGCCCCAAAGGCAGCTCTCTTCCAACTCCTGTTAGAGCAGTAGTGTTGGGCACCACGTTAATTGTGATGAGTTATTTTAATCCTGCTCAAGGAATTCTCTCTCTCCCTCCTGGATGAGCCAGAGGAGCTGTAGGTTTTGCAAATCTCCAGTGACCAAATTACCTTATCGAGTTACTGTACTTAACTAACCAAACAGGGTGTATGAAGAGTAGAGTGCGAAGACTCCTAGCTGTTGAAGAGCCATATAGCTGAGACGTTGCTGTTAAGCTCTGTGTTACGCTCCTGCTTGAAATTAACCATGATGATGAGCCCAACTGGCCTCATCACAGCAGTAAAGGCACCCATGAGAGTATCTGTGCAGATTAAGGCACAGTTTTTACAGTCATTAACCGCAAAACCCTCCAGACATTATCTCCAAATAGCTGTATTGCACTGTGAGAAATTACAGCTACTACACCTGCAAGAACCAAGGTGTCTTGGAACAAACATCCCAAGGCATGATTTTGTTACTTACAAATGCTAACTTTACATGAATGAGCACAACCACCAAGAGGAATCCCTAAGTACCTCCAAACAATAAGCACCCACAACAAAAACGTCAGGGGATTTTGCCACAGAGCACACCAAAGAGAGCTTCTTAGCTTTGTCTGGGCAAGAAATAGGGTGAGAGGTGTTTCCTCCAAGGTCTCAGGTTCCCTGATTTCTGTTGTTTTCCAGACATTGCCATGGTTAATGAAAGTAGCACAAATGTATCCAGCGCCAGCCTCATCTAGATGGAAAAACCTCACCACTGACCCCGCTTTTCATTTGTAAGACATCAAAACTAGTCTGTTTGTACTATTAATATGGCTTCCAGTCTCTTCTGCAGCTTGCTATGGAACCTGAAGTAGTTTTTAATGGTGAATGGGGGTTTGTCAAGAAACATTTTGTGAAACCAAGCAAACAGACTGTATGCATATTTAGAAAAAAATATCTTTGAAGGGTTTTCTAAATCCTGCTGCAGCAGTGTCCTCCCTGAGAAGTATCTTACTTGGGAATGATGATGCCACCACCAACCTACTGCCCTCAGTGTAGTGGCGGGTACCTTGTTTGCTCCTCTCAAATCTACCATCTGCATGAAAACAGTAATTACAAACTAAGAGATTTTTTACTGATAGTGTTTAGAAACAAGAACAGTTAAACTACTAGCTGCTGAGAGCTAACTCCAGCTGTGTCTTCATGCTATTATGCACAACAGCAACCACTTCCCTTTTCACACCACATGCTCATGAGAAAGTCATGCTAGTACTTCTGATTAAATAGCAGCAATTTCATTCAGTGTTCCATAAGGGACATCGTTTTGGAGTTTGGTCATTCTGAGTTTTGTTTTTTTCTTTTTTTTTNCAGTGTTGAGAGGCCTATGCTTATGAGAAAATTAACTTTGCAGTGATTAGGTGCTCAGGGAGAAAGGAAGACGGAGATGTTGAGGGTGATCCCCAGTCCCTCAGACTAAGATAAATAGTATGGTCTTTCAGAACAGGTTGATCCCACTGACAAGGGAGTGGGAGAAGGCGAGGAAGAGACAGTGAGACTTTCTCACCTGGGGAGGCAGTTTGTTAGTCCCAAGGAGCTATCTACCGCCATGCCCCAAGGAGCTACACCACCATGCCCTTGTAAGCCTGGGAGGCAACAAGCAGGGTCTGGCTGGCTGCTCCAGACCCACAACAAGGAGGTCATCAGCTTAAGCTGGTTTTAACCTGAAGAGATGTGATACATTAAGGGCTTATGTCTGGCTTAGCCATGGTTTGGAGGCTCCTGGTGAGTCTTGGCTTTGAATCTGCATGAGGACCAGACCATAAGCAGGGAGTTTTGTGCTTCTGTTAATTCAAGAGGAATATATGCTGGATGGTTAGGGTATGTGCTGATGCTTCCAAGACAAACAGAAAAATGGTGCTATTGACTTGTAACACAAAGATTTTTATGAGCCTGTCAGAGAAGCTTATAGATCTCAGAGAAATGACAGCTGGACTCTTAATAACAATAAAAAATGTTATATATCTATCAGACTTCCTCCAATTAGCTCCATGTCCTGTGTACCTGACTCCTTTTACTGCTTAATGTATAAGAAATCCCGTCCTGTCAACACTGTTTGCTTGTACTAGCAAAGATGTTAGCAACTAGGTAACTGTACTCTTTTACTTCAGACTAAGCCTGTTTGTGTAGTCAATTCTCTGATACTGTGCAAACGAACCAGAGAGAAATTTGAACCAGAAAAAAACTGACAGTTATGTTGTTTCATTGTATTGTATTTGGGACCAATGTACCTGCTTGTGTGCCTGCATGGAAATGCTGATAAGCCATGGGAATATGCTTTGATGGTGGGAAGTCTATTTTTAATAAGTGTCTTGCATGACTGATCTGATGCTAAATAAACTAGTAAATCTAGAAATGATTACATATATTATTTGCTGACAGCTAATGCTCAGTGTAGGATAAGCAACAATAGTTATCATTATAGGAAGATGTAATTAATGATGGGTGTTACCTGTTTATGTAGCACATTCGTGGATGAATTCCAAGTTGGCATAGCATTTCCCCTTGTCCTCTTCCCTCAAACCCTTAGCCATTGGATAACGAGCTATGTTATTAGTGGTGGAGTACAGAACTATGGGGTGGGGAAGACATTTGTACGGTTGTCCAGGCTAACCGTGTGCTCTGGGGAGGTTGTGCAAGAGCTGGTTATACCCAGCCAAGATGATGACACTGATTAGTTATTGTTTAAGGAACTAAGGGTAGCCTCTAAATCACCTGCCCTTGTCATTATGGGAGACTTCAACTTGCCAGATGTCAACTGGGAATATTATACAGCTGGCACAAACAGGTCCAGAAGATTTCTAAACCATCTGGATGATAACTTCTTGGTATGGCACTAAGGGAACCAACCAAGAAAGGTGCCTTCCTAGATTTAATTCTCAATAGCAGAGAGGATCACATGGGTGAAGTGTTGACCTTGGTGGCCTTGGTCACAGTGACTACGAAGAGGTCAGGTTTAGAATCTATGCTAACGGGAGAAAAACTGCCAGCAAGACCTCAGCTCTGGATATGAGGAGAGCAGACTTCAGGTTAATCGGAGAACTACTTAGTAAGATTCCCTGGAAAGCAGCTTTTGAAGGTGTTTGGGTCCATCAGTGTTGGTTGCTTTTTAAGTACCACCTACTAAAAGCACAGGACTAGGAAATTCCAAAATGCTGAAAATCTAGCAGGTGAGGCAAAAAGCCAGCTTGGTTGAGCAGGGATCTTCTTCCTGAAATATGGCCAAAAAATAAATTGCGTGGTCAGGTGTCATGGGAGGAGTACAGAGGTGCTGCTTGCCACTGCAGAGAGGAAATTAATGCAGCCAAAGCTCAATTAGGATCGAAGCTGACCACTACTGAGGGACAATAAAAAAGGCTTTCAAAAATATGTTAAGGGCAAAAGGCAAACCAGAAATAACATGGGCCCATTATTCGATGAGCGTGGTCACCTTATTAACAGGGACATAGACAAAGCCAAGACATTTAATGCTTTCTTTGCCTCCAATAAGAGGAACAAAAATCTTTTAGAAACCCCTAAGCCTAATGTAGCAAGACTAGGCATAAAGTAACAGAAACCTAACAGGGAAACAACAGCTCTGTAGAGACTGGACATGAGGCAGAGCGGGATGCCCTTGTCTTGCAAGCTGGTAAAGCAGAAATGTTCCACCAAATGAAGAAAGAGCTACGTGACTTTTGCTGAGCATCAGCACAAAAATACAATATGCATGCTCAATAAATTAGGTCAAGAAGCTGACACTGGGTGGGGCACCAGGCTGCGAAGACCACTGGGGACCAGTAAGAGACCCCTGATAAAGACTCTCAAATACCAAAGACGGACTCCTGGCAAAGGGCGGGGTATCGGAAATAATTTATTTTTAGTGCATTAACTAAGCGGTAGAAATTAAATGAATATGCAATAAGTATATGTAATAAATACCAAGAAGTGCGGATCATGTGCATGCTGGATCAGAGGAACAATCCTCCGAGCATCCGGCATGCTGTAATAAAAGTGCTTGTTTTTTAACACTTTCAAAACACTGTTAAGGAGTCTTTTAGCCAACTTTTCAGTATCACCTCAGTCTTCAACACCGAAGATGGACTTGTGGTCCCCAGAGCCCTGGGTTAGAAAACCATGGCTGCGGGAACAATAAACTCCTGATCAATCTGGAACTTGTATGGAATTCACTACTCCAGCTAGAGCCCTACCAGTCGTTGGGGCCTGATGGGATTCATCCAAGGGTGCACAGCATCACCCCTTCAGTGGAATAAACGTAAGTAAATGCTGAAATGTTTCCATGACCAAGGCCT